>JAJHUR010093998.1:0-24060 GCA_027495735.1 Lutjanus campechanus | reverse complement strand
TCATTGTGTTTCTCTCCACAACTTCCTCCAGAGAGTCCGTCCTTACTCCGATCACAGAGCCAGCCTTTTTCACAAGCTTATCCAGCCTCCTTGCTTGCTTTTTCCCCAAACTTCCTCCCCAGCAGACTGCAGCATAAAATAAAACACTTGCCACAATAGACTGGTAAAACATCTGCAGCATCTTACTGCAGATGTTTAGAGATCTGAGCTTCCTTAGGAAAAAGAGGCGGCTCTGCCCCTTTTTGTAGCAATTGCCCTTTTTGGGCAATTGCCTACTTTTATTCAACAACAAACTGTATTAGTTGGAAATTTTGTACTTTTTCTCCACTACATTTATCCGATGGCTGTTATTATTAGTTACTAATTAGGCCTATGTCTTTTATTTCCTTCCTTTTTTCTTCCTTCTTTATTTCTTTTCCTCTTCAGCTAATTTAAATTTTTGAAAATCCCAAAACTCTACTCTCATAATGAGAAGTATTTTTTTTAAAACTAACTTCAATGTAAAATTGTGCATGTAGTTATGACTACTTAAAATGTTTTTCTATTGTGATATTGTTAATTTAACTTATTCCATAAATGGCAAACTGGAAGGTGGCCCAATATGACTCACATTTTGAATTAGTGTTTTCCGTGAAAGCCACTTTTCATCAATTATCTATCATTTATCCTGCAACCTGCACAGCCAAACACATGCCAACTAGGACTCAAGATATGTCAGCACAGTACACCATGTACTGCAGTAAGGTGACACTTTGTCATTACGGTTTTACAGTTCAGTTCCTGGTTCCGGCAGATCAAGAACAACTCACACACAGAAAATCCACGGGCACTTGCACATGAAACACACGATCACACGTACAAACTGACTGTCTTAGCTGTTGACTCTGACCCTGTCCATCTGTCCCCTTATGACCGACTTTGTGATGCTCTCACTTTCTGTGAGTACGTCGTCCAAAATGGAGTGTGTGTGTGTGTGTGTGTGTCTCAGTCCGAGCGTGTCAAGCTAGTACAAATGTCAATGCAAAAAAGTGTGCAAAGTGTGTCTAAGTGTTTCTAAAGGGCTTTGGATGCGTGAATCAACACACACTGTTTGCATGTGCTGTTTGTCTCTGTTGATGTCTGAGTATCTGTGGTTTTTATGTTTTCTCTCCACCTCCATCGTCAGTGTTTCTGTGTTACAGAGTGTGGTGAAAGATAAATGAACTGTTGATGACAGTCTAATGATGTGGTTGATGCCTCATTCTTCCTCTTTCCTGAGGGAAAGGTATTGTTCTCTGGAGGAGCAACATTAATTGTTAATCTTGCTTGTCATTTCCTTCTTTTTTCCATTCTCTTCTGCTTCAACTCCCCTTTTCAAACTGCCATTTCCCCCTGGGTACCTACAGTTTCTTTTTATTTGATGTCTTTATTAGAAGTCTTTGAACCAGAACTTGACTGATACTGGGTTTCTGAGACTGATGCCAACAAATTTGACAACATATTGGCCAATTTTGGACAAACACCTTAATGGTGATTGTTCCCAAATGACCTAAACACATTTTTGCTATTTCTGTTTGCTGATATCTCTGTGAAAAGCTAAATAAAAACAGTCTATGATTTACTGAGACGATGGATACAGACGTGATTCCTGTCAGAAGTAAAGCTTGATACAACAGCCTCTTTTTTATGAGTTTTGTACAGGTCTTCAGTGAATCTGTGGTCACTTACTTATTATAGCAGGAAAAGCGCAGGTCAAATTAATAACCTTAGTGATCACTCCATAAGTCTGACCAAAGTCATGTCAGTGAGGATTGTTAATGTTATTAGTTACAGTTGTGTGTTCTTGCTATGACAAATCAACTCCGCTAACAAGTTGTATTCTCTCCTATATAATATACAATACATACATAGACAAGCTGGAAAACATCCACCGGATGCAAGTATCATAGTGTTTAAAGCAAATGCTAGAGAGGCTTTTACAGTATGAAAACAAGCAACTGGAACAGTGAGATATGCTGAAGTGCTTAAGTACTAGAATCATTGCTGATTCCACAGAACAAATGAGTTTGACATCACATAATAAATCTCCCTCCTGTTGTGAAATAACTCAACAGCTGTCCGGTTTCATAAACCAAGGTTGTCCAGAGGCCCAGCACAGAGTTTAAATGAATGGCAACCTAATATACTAATGAGTGCTCTGCCTCATCATCATTTTTTTTGGGTGTCTGTCAAAAGTCTTTCAAAAACACATTGAAAAGCTTTGATCACCAGAAAGTACGCACTGACCCTTTGTTCCAAATGATTCACGGATTCCTCCTTTTATGCATTATTACACATCACTTCTTTGATATTTCTGAATTCCAATTTTGAGTGATGCTGTACATCAAAATACATGCCCTCATCATAACATGTTAAAATAAGAAACATCAAAAAAGCATGACTTTATGGTACCTTCATAGAATAGCTACCTTCTGATCCTAGTTTCCATAGCCCTCCTTGTTAGAAATCCTGCTGCTACACTCACTATCAGTCATTCTTTTTTTGCTTCTGCCAGCTGTCTCTTCTTTTTCCTGCTCCATCTGTCATTTTCTTATGCCGCCACCATTATCAACAACTCCATCCGCTCCTTTCCGCTCCTCTGCACTCACCTCTCTTCACTTCCTGGACACGTCCGTCCTTCCTTCACTCCCAGAGTTTCTCTTTCTGTGTCACCTTTCTTGCCTCCCACCCAACACTTCTGCCTACACCCTATTATCTAAGGTCTTTTTCCTTACCGATGTGTTATATTCTCTTCTAGGTGGAGACCTGCAGACCTCCTGTGGTACCCTGGATGAAGGAGGTGTTGATGATAGCCTAGACTGGGAGGAGGAGCGAGAGATGGAGAGGCTGGCCTGTGAGGGAGATGACTTTGTACCTCCCAAAATAATGGTAAGAAATCAGTATTGTAATAATCTGCAGATTAATTAATCAAATGCAAATTTCTATTCACTCATTTCCTTTGAACTGTGAAATTCAAATGGGGGTGTGTTAGTGCCCATGACAAGGCTAACTGTCACATCTGTAAAGGCCCCATTAAAGCTGAAAAGTACATGCAGGTTTTGGAGCAACATATGCTGCTACGCAGACGTCTTTTTCAGAGATATCCCTCCTTATTTCAGCAAGACAAGACACATTCTGCATGTATGTGCTTATATACAACAGCACAACTTTAGATTTTACCAGAGCAGGTGCTGCATCAAGTTAAATGTCTGCTGATACTATGCATCATCCTTCTAATGATCCTGGGGTGGTGTTTTTTCTGATTCCATTCTCAAGTCAAAATCAAAGCAGCAGGTAACTCAGTAGCAGAAATCCTGCATTAATATGGCACTGGAAAACGACCAATGACCTCACCCTACCCTTATCAGCATCGATATAACTTAAAAGTTCATGAACACACATAAAGTCAAAAAGAACAACTTCCCAACTCGGGAAACAGGACAATAAAAGTTGCAAATGAATGCACCATTTGACCCCCCTGCCTGGTAAATGCTCATTTCTTTCAAACTCCACACCCCTAGTTTGTTAAGCAGGCTTTATGCTAAAAATGTAAAGTCTCAGTCACAGTTCTGCAAGCAGGGTAACCAGGAGCTTGAGGAACAGGACCCAAATGCAGACTACAGAGGCAGACCTGATTCGGGTCAGTGATTTAATACAAAAAGAACAAAGGGCTTAGTCCAAAGTACACTGGAGCACTTTAGAGTCATTGAATGAAGTTTGTTGCCTTTAGTCTAACATTTTGACGCCAATTGCATCTTCCTAAGGATGCATCTGGTGTTGAAACACTAGTCACTAGTAATTTTCCAAGTCTCTTCTATCACAAGACTGTGCCACCCTTGAATACAACACACAGGCCTGCAATTCTTTGTCCAAACCAACAGGAATATTAGTCTTTTTCAGAATAAGGGCAAAAACATTTAGTAAATATAAAAGTAGTCACTGACAAACTGGCATAGAGTGCAGGGAACACACACACTGAATACTCTTGAGAGGGGAGGGTAACAAGGAACAGGTGTAACCAATCGAGAAGAGTAGAAAATTAAAATGGTCAGGGAACAAACAAAGGCAGGAAGAGAAAGTACAGAAACAAAAGGAGAGATGAGTATCAAAGTAAAGCAGGAAACACAGGCCGAATGATATAAAACCAAGAAAAATATGCAGAGCAGGATATATTAGTCTCTAAACCAAAGCTTTACCCTAAGACAAGCATGAACGACTTTTTGTTTCGCCATTATACTGTAGATTCAGTAGGAAATTGACAGAAGGTGGGGAACAAATCTATCTGCTACTTCAGCACCATGGACAGCACCATGGATGTCTACTGATATTTCAGAGTCGTGGTTGGGGTCATAGATTTTAACTTGCATAAACCTAAGTCAGATAAAGGATCAATGAGTGAGGCAGACTAAACTAACATCTTCAAATAAACGCTCTGCCCCTGCACTCTCTCTGCGACCAGAGGATGGAGAGGGGAGATGGCAGGTTAATGAGGGGGATGCAATTTGGTCATTTTGCTAACAAGGAGGATTGCAACCGCTTTCATCCCCCTCAAATCACCTACCGCCCTGAGGTAACCCTAATGATGGAATTATTTAGTAATTTAGGAATGGAATAGATTTTTTCTAATCCCTAGTAACTGAGGCATAATACAAATGGTTGTTCTAGAAATTGTTATTTTAGCATTTGGCAGATCTGGTTTAAAAATAGCTTAATCTCAGGAAAGTGAATTAATATGCAGGTGTGGTATCTTGAATGTGACTCAGATATTCTCTGTCATACCACTGTGGATAATACAGTATATAGAGCTGTACATTCCCTGCAGGCACAAGAGTGTGTTAGAGTTTGCTTTTTTCAGCTTTCCCCTCATTTCTCTGAAACTCTTTTCCTCTTCCCCTCACTTTGCTCCATTTTCTCCATCTTTCCACTTATTCCTTTCCTCACATCCCACGGAATCCATCTTTCCTCTCCCTCTTCTGCTTCTCCATCACCTTTAGCTGATCTCGTCCAAGGTCCCCAAGGCAGAGTACGTTCCCACTATAATCCGCAGGGATGACCCTTCAATCATCCCCATACTCTATGTGAGTCAAACACTGACATGTGTGCAGACAGACTCTTTAAAAGGTGTTCTATGATAAAGACAGATCGCAATGTTAAACGACTGTTTTATGTAAATGTCCCTTTCTGTAGGACCATGAACATGCAACGTTTGATGATATTTTGGGTGAGTAAACATTCCTGTGTGTATCTGCCATTTTCACCTGCTTTATTAGACTTTTTCTACTACTTAAGTTTCAATAACTGATTTTCATACAAAGGGGTATAATGAATAAATTGTTCTATATATGTGTTATTAAAAAAATGATCATGGATATGTGGCAATTGCACATTTTTGAGGCTAGTAATAACAGTGCCCCACTAATGAATGTCATCTAATAATAAGAATTGATACATAATTACTATTAAAAATAGAACCACAGACACAGTATATTTATATACTGATAGAAAGTTAGATTTATGTGACATCCTGTCTATAAAAAGATGATATTAGTTCACGCCTTTGAAAGGAAAATCAGTCACCTTTAGTCTTAAGCCTGGGCTGTGCGGCAGTTTGCCTGAAGAGTGAACTCTGACTCACACTGTGGGAGTTAGAGGTCAGAAACATAGCTACAGGCTAAAACTCACCTGCAAACCAGTCTATATAAAGTATCTCAGATATGGTTTGTTTGGAATCAATAGAAATCCAGCAAAATTACTCAAATACTGGTTTTAAAATTGGTGCCTACATTCTGAAAAAAGATCCTCTGTTGCTCATAACAGAAACACAGTAAATGGTCCCTAGAGTTTTCCAAGACAATAATGGCTCCTGTATTGAATAAATCTCCCACATAGTTATTGAAAGGATGTCAAGGAGTAGTTTAGTTTACACGTATACAGTTCCGGTTTCAATTTTACCCGTCTGTCAT
This sequence comes from Lutjanus campechanus, assembly GCA_027495735.1. Classification (NCBI taxonomy): domain Eukaryota; kingdom Metazoa; phylum Chordata; class Actinopteri; order Lutjaniformes; family Lutjanidae; genus Lutjanus; species Lutjanus campechanus. Next base: position 18,079 of record JAJHUR010093998.1, on the reverse strand, counting down.
TGATTTGTTTTATTTTGCTGTGAAGTACACAATGTTTAAATCAAATTAGACTACATCCTCCATTAATGTCTCTGCTGTCTATTATTGCACCTGTACTTGAACTCACCCTCCAGAGAGTTCCTTTGTGTTCACTGTTCTCATTTCTCCCTCTCTCTCAGTCTCTCTGAGTACATTGCTACTTGTCTCTTTTCATATTGCTTTCTCTTTCCGTTCTCAGTCCCAGTCGTTCACATCAATCCAACCCTTTTTCTCCCTCACAGAGGAAATAGAGAAGAAGCTCACAGCTTACAGGAGAGGAAGCAAGTTCTGGAGGATGCTCATCTTTTGTCAGGTGAAGATGAAGAAGACAAAAAATAAATAAAAGTAATACTGTAGGGTTTATTTGGGATATGCAGAGTTGTGTGTTCATTCATACGCTGCAGATAGAAATCCCTGAGTGACCATGCTAGACAGTGTTAAATAGCCTCCTTTGGGATCAAAGCTCTTACAATCTTAATTAGGAAGAGGCAAATTAGGAGTTGTAGTAGTACTAATGCATTTCATCCCTGTGTGTGTTTCATAGGGAGGACCCGGTCACCTGTATTTACTGAAGAATAAAGTGGCAACCTTTGCTAAGGTGGAAAAGGAGGAGGACATGAGCCAGTAAGTTAATATTAGTTTGTGCTGGGCCAATTCATTTTTTTGTTTTTAGGAATTTAAATTTAAATTTAAATAATTCACCATTTCATTTTATCTGGACTTTATTAGCTTCCACAACTGGAAAAGAAACATTATTTACAAAAGTAGGGCTGCAACTAATGGTTATTTTCAATTACTGTAACTATTGATATTTTTTAAATTGTTGATCGCTCTGATGATTATTTTCTTAATTAATCAATTCGTTGTTTGGTCTATAAAATGTCAAAAAATGGTGAAAAAAGGCAATCCGTGTTTCCAGAAGTCCAAGGTGATGTCTTCAAATATTTTCTTTTGTCCACAACCCAAATATATTCAGTTTACTGTCATGAAAGAGTAGAGAAACCACAAAACAGTCACATTTAAGGAGCTTTTATCAAAGAATTTGCCCTTTTTTTCTTTAAAAAATGACTCAAACCAATTAATTGAAGCTATTTAGCCTGCTAATAAAATGATGATCTTTTAATAAACAATGAAAACAACCATAAACCTGGAATATTGGCAGGTAATTTAAATAAGATCACAATGATGAAATCTTTCATAACCATCAATGATCAAAGGGCCAGATTGAGGTTGTTAAATAATAAATCAAACATAAAACATATGTAATAATAATTCTAACAATAATCAGGTTAAGGACTCAGTCAAATAAAAATTCCTCCTGAAAAAACAAAACAAAAATAAACCTGAACAAAAATAAACTGGCTCCTTCTCAAAGAAATCTTCTTATTCATTTTAGGCATTTAAAGGATCAAAGGTTCTGTTGCTAATTTGTCATGTAAATGCTCTTTACTACATCTTCAGAATATTAATACTGTTTTTGAATGCTCGCCGACTTGATTTAAATCCAACATGTTCCACGGGGACCATTCAACACTCTCGCTGCATTTGTTTGTCATTTATGAGCACAATCTACTAGTTTTCTGACTGATGCATCTCTCCCAGTGGACCATCTCTGAATAGGTGATGTTTACTTGTTTTACAGAAATAAACACAAGGCTCACCTTCTGTTCCATAACTCTCCTACATTCTGTTAAAACAGTTGCTTCAGTGCACACATGCAGCAGTTAACCAATGACAAATGACAAGTGTTCAACATTTATCTCTTTAAGAGTTACACTGAGTGGTGCGTGTTAGAGCTGTTTTTCTCTGATTGCACATGGTGGTGAATGCAAACAGGGCAGAATCATGGGAACTGTTGATCAGATTGATTATATTCTGAAGGAAACAAATCGGTCCTGTGTAACTGCAGCCTTTCTCTTTGTTCAGATTCTGGAGGAGGCTGAGTCGGTTCATGAGTAAAATCAACCCAGAACCCAACCTCATCCACATAATGGGATGCTACGTGCTGGGCAACCCCAACGGAGAGAAGGTATGCAGACACTGATACACACACAGAAACAACATTAGCTCAATAGGACTGAAAACATGAGAGCTCATCTCTATCTTAATCTTTAAAATTTCAACTCTTAGCACATATTAAAAATTCAGCACAGACAAAAATCACAACATCTGGCATGACGAAAGCAGTCACAAACTGATGTGCGATATGATTATACATGTGTCAGCTATTGACTGTTCTGGCTCCAGTTACACTCTGTAGATAGTGTTGGAAATTAACTTTTTCTTCCTCTAGCCACTTTTTGTTTTTAATCAGCCACCATTTTGTAAACTAACTTTCTAACTTTTGTTTGTCTGTCTTTATCCAAAAAACCAATACACATTTCTCCCATAATTTAATATTTATTCACTTATGGTTATACATTTTTAATTCTCTCTCCCACGCACCACACGCACACTACAAAGGCACAAAATACAAAGTACAGACACATAAACAGTAGCGCCATGTTGATCCATTTTATATCAGAACTTTTAACAGCCTTTTCACATCAAACTTTAAAGTTCCCCTGCAGACACGTCTGTTATGAACAAGTGTTTGTCTGACATTGTGTTCCCACATAAAAAGTTAAAAAGAAACTCTGAAAAGGGTTTGCAAAGCTCATCTACTCTTCCTCCCTCATTGAGAAATTCTGGATCTGGCCCCGCACCCCGCCCACCACTGCCGCTGCTTGTGCTAGGTTGACTGGTGAAAGAGCAGTGTGCATGAAGATGGTTTGTGTTAAGAGAGATTCAGCCATACTTGTTTGAGCCTCAGTCAGACTCAGATGAGTCTTACTGGACTGAATAGATGCCATCTCTGCATCTAGCATCCAGCTCTTATCTGTGGTGGTGACTACAGACAGAGAGAAGTGGCTGTATCAGAGCCAAAGAAGCACATTTTTACATTAATTTGTTTTATCATATTGTTTATCATTGTAAGTAATTATTAAAATTCTGAATATTTGATCTGATAATCACCCAGGATGAAAATCAGTCTACCTTTACCATTTAGGTAGCATGTCTAACAGTTGAGTTGAATTTTTGAGGGATAATTTAACTGTTTGTTAAATGCTCCCTTTATTTACCTGCCATTGTGGCTGGTAGTTTGATCAAGTTCACCTACCACTTTCTGGTCTGCATTTGACCGGTGGTGGGTGAAGTATCAAGATCTGTTACTTTAAGTCAAATTATGCAGTATTTTCCCAAGAACATTTCATAGACTCATACAAAAATATTTTCTCTGAATCATCACCCACCAGAAGTGTGTGGCGGTGCCTTCATCTGCAGATACCCTGCCCTCTGCCCATACTGTCTTATTTACTCATTATTTTGTTGTGCTCAGGACACTTAAACAAGCCAAAATGTTGGGATTTGACATCCTGGCATTGTGATTCAACAATGAACTAACTAACTCTCTGGTGTGTTTACACACAGCAACTGACAAATCCTGCTTAAGCTGGCCCCATGCAACAGGAGTTTTAACATCCTACCAGATCTTAAAATTTGGTTGCACCACACACAACAGGAGAAACTTCACAGTTTCTCTTCTCTCTAATCTCAAACACCCACACACTACAGGATTTGAAAATAATGGCAGACCACAAACTGCAGGATATTATCAAGATTATCGTGCCAGAAGAGAAAGGAGGTGATCTTGTGTGATTTCATGTAGCGAAACAAGTTGCTGTAATAACCTTAATGCTTTGCAGCGAGAAAAAAAAAAACAAAAGCAGAAGGATAGACGAGTCCTGATGAAATTGTTTTGGGAGAAGCTGTCGACACAGTCTATTCTTCAGTGAGAACAGGAGGTAACATTTTTATAGTTTCAATATCTGCCAGTAATCGTTTAACCAAAGGGGCTAGAGTTTAAGTTACATTACTTAATGATAAAAACTTTGTATACTGTTGGGTAGTTTTTCTATAAGAAAACAAAACCTAATCTTATGTTCTATATATAAAATCTAAATTTGGCAAGTAACTAGCTGAGACATTAATATTGTGGAGTAAAAAAGTACACAATGTTTTCTTCTAAAATGTAGTGGAGTAAAACTACAAAGTAGCATAAAATGGAAATATTCAAGTAAAGCTAATTTCTAACCTCGGTAGCTACACTGCAGTTAACATTTACCTCCCCCAGAATTTAACCACACGGTGGCCTGGTAGCTCAGCTGGTCGAGCGTTCACCTCGTGTACTGTGGCTTTGAGTCTTTTGCAGCAGCTGTGTGTTTGACTCCTGCATGAGCCCTTATCTGCATGTCATCTCCAGATTCTCTCCCCCTTTCCTGTCCTCACTTCAGCGTCCTGTCAGAATAATGGCATAAAATCTCACAAAAAATATATATGGTATACAGAGATACCCAACTGAGAGCACAAGAACTGTTATTGGTTAGCTTGGGCTGACTGTGTTTTCTCCTACATGGTTCCAACCCCAGTGAAGATTGTTGATGACAACGACAAGAAAAGCCAATTAGCAAAGCCAGTTCCACTGCTAATTTACTTTTAACACAATTACATTGGCAGTCAATGATTGCGTGACAGAAATCACATATTTAGTCATCACACAAGGCAAAAACTTCCCTTTGTCACTCTATATAGCCTAATGAAAATTGAATGAAAGAGTGTAAACACAATTACTGTGGAGTGTACAAGTAGATAATGTACAACAGATCCAGAACGGTGAAATCTGATGCTGAGCTATGAATCAATTCCTATGCTGGAGGGACCCATCTGTGACACACAAATATAATTCCAGTTCATTCATAACAAGTCAACAAATATTTGTTGATTTACATGTTCAAAAGCTAATAATTCATGTGCAATAACTCAGGATGCCCAGGGTTTATAGATTTTTTTTGTCTCTTTTCATTATAGTGAAAGGTTCCTTCTGCTCACTCCTGCCCAATTTTCTCTCTTCTCTCAGCTCATATCCCTGTTTGCTGCCCTCTGCTTTCATATTTATGCTCACTGCATCTGTTTCGATCTCTGTTTGTCTGATAATCAGCATATTATCCTCCTGGCAGTTTCTCCCTCTCTGTTCCTCCAGTTGGGGTACAATTATCTCACCCTGTGTTCTGAGGAGCACACATGCTGGGTGATGCTGCACCTCTGCCTGACATGAACAAATACTAAGACACATGAGCACATACAAAACGCAGGCACAAACAAGCTGGCAGACACACTCACACAGACACACACCATAGCCAGCGGTGTTTGTCTGACCTAACTGTCTGTTTCAGTCACGTCTGCCAAAACGCTTTGTTATATAAAGTGGATCTCTCTGGGGTTGATGGACAGTCTGGCAGTCTGCAGAACAGACTGCACATCAGTGATATCTCCACCCCTACAGACAAACACAAACACATGCGGCAGTTTCAAGAGAGCTTGATTCCAAAACAACAAAATTGGTGTGTTTCTCTGTTTTTTCAAGGGTTTGGCTCAGTACCAAGATCCTAAAGTTATATTTTCACATGAGGGCCTCGTCTCAAGTAAAACTGCAGACAGAAAACACAAGTAGTGAAATTTTGCTTGTACCTTTTTGTTGATAATCCTTGTCACTGTGGGCAGCTATAAACTTCTTCTCTAATGGTAACTACACTACATGGCCAAAATGTATATGTGGAAGTTGAACATTTTATCTCTATGGCAATGGCAGGACATGCTGTCAAACTTCACCAGATTTTTGTTTTATTATTTCTCCTTTATTGCTGAAAAACTAATTACCTATGATAGAAACACCACCACCCCAGGAGAGGAGAAGAGAGAGCCGTACTCCAACTTGGACTTAAGACTGCTCCTGAATAATATCAAGTCAGGAAGATGTAATGGATGAAACAGGACTCATGGGAGCCAGTAGGAAATTAGAGACTGTTGTGTCCATATCTTACAGAGACATTGCTCCACCACAACATCCCAAATCAAGCTATTATATTTGACAGCAGAGTCCTGCATGGGTCCGGTTTTGCAAACCCTGACCCGCCCAGAACAGTTCCCGCTACCCGACTCACTCACAAGTCACACACTTGTGTCCTTGGAAAAGTATCTGCCAATCAGTGCAGCTAATGTGCTCCTGCAGCTGTCGATGTGTTTACTCAGGGACAATTTGCCTCACTTGCAGCTATAAAAAGGAAACTTAATACTTTGTGACACTTTATACAAGCAGCAAAGCCACTGACAACTCTCACAGTCTCTAAAGACACTAAAGTTCTCCCAAATGTGCGCCTTGGCCTTTGACCATGTATTGTCCACAATCTAATATTCAGCACTGACTATTTTTGCCTTTATGTCATCCATTTTAGCCAGTGGGTCAAACAGTGAGGAGTCATTGGTTTATTTAAACAAAAAATGCTAGCGGCTGATTTAGGTGCGATATCATCAGCGTATTCAAATGTTAATACTGAACAATCATTTTCATTTCTGATTGATTTTTACCCATACCCATGAATTTATATAAATATTTTTTTTACGCATTACACAACTTCACACACACAAAAACCTGTCTCATAAACTCATGGACCTACGACTCAAATCAAATTTTCACTGGTTGGTGGCTGTTTTCTATCTTAACACTTGCTAAGGGACCTAGCTCAAACCATGAAAAACAACCCCAGAACACATACTATCAGCCATATGGTTTGAGAAACTAATTGTATTTTTGTTTTATGTGTCTTTTTTAAAACAATAATATAACCTCCTCCCAGAGACAAACAGTGTATCATCAACAGAACACATTACCTGCCTGCTTCTGTTTGCCAGAGTTTAAATGGTGTCAGCTTGGATCCCTGTTCAATCCATTTTTAAACAGTGAGTTTAAATGTTGCCAACAAAGAAAGCATAAAACAAACATGTGCAAACACACAACAGTAACATTTTTTTTTTCACACGACAAAGCAATATGTCGAGCTGAAGGTTCCTGACTGCAAATCTGAAAGCAAGCCATATATACTCAAGTCTTAAGTCACACGCTGTAACTTTACATGCACACTCAGTCAATGATGCATGTTCGTATACTGAATTAAGAATACGTGCAGCTGTGCTTGGGTGAACTTCAATCCTGATAAAATGTGATAGTGATGTGCATATTTAAACTTATAAATATTGACACGAGCCTGCAGCCATGGCAGAGTGGGCTGACTTCATCAGAAAGGTAAATTAAACAACCCATCTCTGTTTTAAAAGTAAAAAACACAATGACTGACGCATGATTAATATAATCGCTCAGGAAATATCAAAGAGGTCTAGCTTGTTAATTACAACAGATGCTGATTTGGAGGAGACAAAACAAAGGCTCAGGATGAAGAACAGCAGGTGAGCAGGTCAGACAGGCAGTCTGACCCAGTTTTCATGCAGAGATATTCAAGCATGTTTTGGTTTTGTCAGCACAAAATCTGCATTAGTCTTGCCACTGAGAGCTCGTATAAAGCCACCTAGGACGGCGAGGAAACTACCCAACATGCAACACATTATTTGAGATTTGTCATTTGCCTCTAGCACTGCAGACAAGGCACGCCGCCTGCATCTCCCCAACCATTCTCTCCCCCACGTCTGGCATCCAGCCATCTTCTTTTATCTTTTTCAAAGGACTGCAAACACAAGGAATAAAAGCGGCTTTTTTTTTTTACCACCTCCATTTTAACATCAAAACAAAGGTGCATTTGGCCTTTGATTTTCTCCGACGAGGGGGGGGGGCTCATGACTAAATTCAGGCGAGAAATCAGTGAACTTCAATTTTTCATGTGATCAGTGAGGCAAGAAACTGAGGCAAGATGACTGAAAAACCTAAACCACCGTACCTCTCTGATTAAACAATCATAAACATCATTGCAACTAATTATTATTTTCACTACTGATTAATCCATCCATTTTTTCTTTTGATTGATTTCTACTTTCAGAGATCCAGAAACAAAAATCTGTCATTTCAACAGTGCCAGCAGTGAAATTAAAAGAATTGCTAAAGCAAAGAAACAGGAAAAGCGACTGCTGTTAATGCCGTGTTACCAGAGGGTCGGACTGTCACTGAAAAAAAGAGGACAGGAATATGAACATACGATATGAAAATTACTTTAAAAACTTGGGTTTGTATACCAGCAGACTGACAGCACATGACTCTCCAACAGGTCGGCATCACTCGTAAATTGTGTTTGTATCTGAAAGAAAATTCAAAATACGAGAAAATTGATGAATGCCACAAGTTCTCCTAAATCACTCGTACGTACCACTTAAGAACAAATCTACCTTGCTAACATAGCAAACAGATGGGATCAGCATGAGTGACATGATGGTTATGAGGGACAGGATTATAGTAGAGTATTTATAATGTAAAATAATGGTGACAAAAAACTAATCACTAATCACTAACTATAAATATCGTATGTCCTGCAAAAACACTTGCAGGACTACAAATGCAAACTATCAGCAAGCATCTCAACTCTGTCTAATTTACAAATAAGTTCACAGTTTGATTCTAATCTTCTTTCTTTTAATTTCCTGAACGTGGGTCTCCTCCCAGAGGATATGACAGGGAGTGGTGTTCTCCTCTGAACCTCTTACAAGCTCAGAGGCAGAGAGGTTATATGAAGACAAGCAGGAAAAACGAACACCTCTGCAACTCATACTCTCATCTCATTTCCTGGCATCCTTGTTACCTGCTCAGGAAACAAAGTGCATATATGTCTCTGGCAGTAACGAGCTGGATACATCGCCGTTCTTGTCTGTGTTTCTATGTTTGTTGTGTTTGGGGTTGTGTGTGTTGTATCTGAAGAGGCAGGCTCCCCTGCTGCGAGTGCATCCAAATGCAGTAGGATTAATTGGTGTTTGCTTTCTTATCTCGGCCCAACAGCTGTTCCAGAAACTGAAGAATCTGATGAGGCCTTATTCTGTCGAGTTTGAGTCGCCGCTGGAGCTGTCGGCGCAAGGTGGGTCTGAACAAACACACAAACACACCCAAACATGTAGATCACACAGGCATGCATAGCGCTTTACACGCGCATACATCCTGGTCTTGCTGTCTTGTGTCTTTATCATCCCTATTTGGGTGGTGTTTTCATACTGTGTTTAAAGGGGACCTATGGTTAGGTTCAGGCATTGGGATTGGTCAGGGTTAGGGTAAGAATATCAGGGTAAGCCAATCAGTGATCGAGTAGGGTCGGAGGGCATCAGAGAAAAAAAATGAAAATATGTAACTCCTTCACAACTGAAAATGCACCGTCTGTAAGACATACTGAACATGAACATAATCCTGAGCAGAGCAGTCGATCGAGGACTGGCTGGGTGGGTGGGTGTGGTGTGGATGCTGTGGACGCACTGCATATTCAGCACAGGCATATGGACATTAACCTGCAAGGAGAACAGGCTGCTGGTGCTAGCACTGCTAACATTAGCCACACCCGGCAAAACAATATGACATCTTTTGAGTGTTGTCTTACCTTTAGACTAATCAAGTAGGCTAAATTTAAATTTCCAACATTAGTCAGGAACATCCCTACCCAAAAGCATGATTTTCCCCCAAGCTTAACAGAAGTGCTCTTGTTTCCTAAACCCCATGAACAAGGACGCAAACCCCCCATGCAAAGTAACAAACCAAAAAATAATAAGAAGAAGTTGCAGATAATGATCCATGCAGCAATTATATTTTCTTTCATTTGGAAAAACAAATTAGTAGTATAAAAACGTAATTTTGTAGGAAATGGGTTTACATGAATTTAAGAAAACAAACATTTTTTTTTTTCAAAAGGCAAAACCTAGAAATAGATAGATAGAGCATAATTACTCATACTTTCAAACTACCTGGAAACTACCTTTATTCCATGTCGGTTCAGCATCACCTCTCAGAAAGCTTCACCTTCAACAACTGTTTTTATGTAAAACACAAACACTTGATTGGTCCAAAATGCTTTGCAGAGCAATGACGACCAACACACAAATATGCCTGCAGATATCTTGCTGTATGCATTTAATGCTAATTAGGAAACTTGCAACATGTTTTTGTTTGCCTTGTTCCTACTTCCTTAATGGATGATTCAAACTTTTCTTGTCTCATTCACCAATCAAGGCAAAGAGATGATCGAGATGTACTTCGACTTCCGTCTCTACCGACTTTGGAAGACACGCCAGCACTCCAAACTCTTGGACTATGAGGATTTTTTGTGACGAAGACACCTGGATAACGGGCGCAGCAGAGCCCTCCAGTGCCACGAGGAACCTGATAAATCTGATCCAAATGACTGAACATAGCTCAACTGTAGTGCTCGACCCGCCAATACAATATAAACAGTCAAACCTGCTTTCATCCGGGAGAGGAGGAAGAGGGATGGCGGGACAAGGAGGCTGAGGACAAACTAAAATATGCTGTGCCTCTGCTCCTCCTCATTTTCAGAGTAAGGATCAAAGACTAACAAAAAGGGCCGAAATAATACGCATAAAAGAAAAAAAATGAGGAAAAAGCAGAGACAACAGGACAGTCCACGTCTTGGTCACCAACTCTCTTTGCCTCTTGAGTTTGAAAGCAAAAAGGAAAAATACAAATGTGTAAAAAGGAAATATCATTTTAGTCACACCTCTGTTGTAAGGACTTTTTGAAGCCAATGTGCTTCAGAAGAAAAATCTCTGAAACTCATTCTGTCATAATGTGGTTCTGTGTTTTGACTGGACCTCTCAGATAATCTCAGACATACATATACATAAATAACCCACATGTCGATGTGTGTATATATATATCACTTGAATATATTAGCATAGCTTTAGTCATGCAAATAATCCTCCATATGAGAATAATGATGCATCATTTATTTTTGATGTGCATTGTTGTGCAGTTTCATATGGAAATACTTTGGAATAACTCAGGTTTTAGCCATGAAGTAATTAATCTGTTTGTCTATTCTATCAAGATATTGTAATCTTCATCACCATCGCTTGGAATGAATGTATTATCTCTCTAGAAAATGTATCTTCTGTTTGAGGAATTAAGCTTCATGTTTTGGTAAAGAAAAAATAATGATATTAATATGCTGATTTTGTGTGAGCGTGCGTGAATGGGTGTGTTTTCCATGTTAAAAAATTAACTCATGCAGACGTGTTGTGTGTATTTTTCTGCTTCTCTGTTAAAGCAAAATAAGTAATTGTTTATCACCTCCATCCCCCAATTTTTCTCTCATTCTGTCACAAAGGCATTGTAGTATGATTCATGATGTCAAGAGGGATGTAACAGCCATCCAATTGCTCCTGCTCCTGGAGTGGAGGAGTTGCCCTATTGATCCCTCCTGCTCCTCTGCAGAAGGTTCAGGCCACTTAGTCGGCCCCTGTCAACAGTGCCAGCTGCTCTCGCGATCTGCCAAACACTCTTGGCTTCTCTTAATGGTGGCCAAATGAGCCTCCGCCACCTCTCACTTCACTGGGCTGTGATCCAGTCTGAGGACCGGACTTCTCTGAATTAAACAGATCTGCCAGGAGTTTAAGCTGTTAACAGCCATCTGCTGCCCCTGCCAGGTGTCAGCTAGTTAAAAGGCCAGAAATATGCACTGAGTGTGTGTTTGTGTCGGAGACCTTCGTACGACGACCCGAGCTGTCTCAAATAGATTAAGGATGGTTAAATGTGGAGAACAGCAGCTGAGACTACTGCTGGACAGCAATCTGAAACAATGTGCAAGTGCTTGCTCACACACACAAACAAAACGTCAGGGCTGGGACCAAAAGAGATGTTAAAGGTCCTCAGATTTCCAGGGATTTTATTGACAGAATATGGTAGAAATGGAATATAATATTCAGTATGTTTTCATTAGTGTATAATCACCAGAAAATAAGTATTGTGTTTTCATGGCCTTAAGTCTCATTCATGCCCCACGTGCATCTAAAAATAGATAGGTCCATTTCAAACAATGTAACCAAACATGATGATCCTGTTCTACCTCTGGAAAAAGAGGCCAGCCGTCTGTGCAGCCATTAAATGCATGGACACATGGACAGAGAATTCTTTTTTTTAACTAACTAACTGACATTGAATGCTGTTTCCAATCATTTTGGATTTTTAAAACTTCTTTGTCATGTCCTGTGGTCATGTCTTGCTTGAACTATTGGTTGACACTGCCAACCACAGCTACCAGTATGATCGGTGTTTGCAGAGGTGATAGGTGTGCATGAGGAAGAAATATTTCACTGACATAATAGATTTCAGTGGTCCCAGCCCTGCATAACCTACACACACAAACATACACAGACAGACGCAAACAGGCAAAGCTATTCTAAATCTGTGTATGGTAAATCATTTTCCATTTGTCATTATTTGTGTGGATGTGTTAATATTTGGAGCATTATGTGCAGACCTTTTTGTGTTGAAGTCAACCAGTCTCACTGGAGTGCTCTCTATCTCTCTACGAGCAGAATTCTGGTTTCTATTTGCTTTTGCCCTCTCTCTGACATTGCAGTGCTGGCCTACAGTTTGTCTGGCACAGACAAGTGCTCTCTCAGCCTGAGTCACGCAGGACATGTTTTCACTACAGATTTAAAATTCAACAGTTACACAACCTGTCATATCATTGAGCCATTTTAATTCCAGCAGAAGCATTAAGCTGCCAGATCCTCAAAAGATGTTGCCCTCAACGCTGCTGGCTTTAATGGAATATTTTGTTCACGTGGATACTGGTTAATTTAAAGCAAAGCAGTGATGTGATGGATTCAGACAATTCAGAAAGTGTTTTTCTTATGCCACAGAAAACAGACAAAAAAAATCTCATATCCGGTCTATAAAGAAATTACTGGTAATCAATCTTCTGTTTGCATTTATGGGGCTGAACCGACCATGATGTGAAGAGCACTCTGACTCAGGAGTTTGAGAAAGCTTTCTTGTTTTCTTCTGACATTATTTCACCGGAAATCTAATTAAAGATGCAAACGTGTCTATTTGTCTCTCTCAGTCTGTGTTGTATTATTTGCATTTTTATTTCATTTCACATAGTTTTCCATTAGAAATTGTTTTCTTAATAACGCATCAAAAATATGAACAGGAATATCTCTGAAATCTGACCTTTTGTTTCATTATAAAATGTGTATAAAGCAAACTCCAGAACACATTGCAGAGAAAAAAAAAACAGATTCTTTCTCATTTCAATGATTTTTGCTCCCTCAATTATCCAGAAGAACACAAATGAAACTCCACTATCTTTGCCTGATCACTACTCTTTATTACATGACTGAGCAAGGATCTGTACTGCAAGAATCGGCTTTATTTCAAACATCAGAGTGAAGTCATCTTGGCCGTAAAAACCTAATAAATAGGGATGTTCCAATACCATCATATCTTTCAGAGAGTTCGGATTACTTAATGTGGGGTTGCATGAGGTACTTATTGATAGTCACTATATTACCTACAGTAGATGGCAGTCAGCATGCCCTCAGTTTAGGGAAGTAGAGAGGAGTACCAGCACAGAAGTTAAGCAATGAACTTTCCATCAGACAGCCTTTTCTAACAAGAAACTGTCATTTGATATGCCAAATACAGTATAACTCTCTCCAAACCAACCAAACTCCATAGGCAAAATCAGTCATTTTACCTCGTAGAACACAGGAATTGCTGGTCTTCCGCAGCCTTGATTGGTTAGTGTGTTGTGGTAGACCAGCAACTCCTTTGTTCTCCGAGGTCAAAATTACTGATTTTGCCTATGGATTCTGGCTGGTGAGGAGAGAGCAATATCTAGCATATCGGACAATAGGCTGTCTGAAGTCAATGTAAAGCAGTGAAAATATTCTAAATATAGCATACACTTAAACTCATAGAACTCTTATAGGTGTGCCTTTTTTCATAAATTTTGCTGTTGGCCGTGCCCACAGCTGTACATTGCTTAGATTCCAGCTGGTACTCATCTCTGCTTCTCCAAACTGGAGGTATGTCAACCAGCATCTACTGCAAGTAACACAAATGAAGTACTAACAAATGCATGCTGAGAATAAATGCCATACAACATGACTTCCCCATCCTGGGGTAAAAAATGGTGTACAGGACACTGCTGAGAAGTAGCAGAATCCTGTTTTGGGGTTAATAAATTATTGTGTACTCGCCGATACCTGATGGCACATTTTAGGCAGTGTTGGAGGCATGTTAAGATACTGATATTGTACCAGAACAAGCCTGTTAATAAAACCAGCTAAATACCACACATACAGGCATTCGTTTCTGTGTAGGATGTGCAATGCACAATGGTCTGCATTACAACACCCTGATCAAACTGCTCCAACTGCTCCAGACCAATTTAAAAATGTCATGAATATGGTTCATTACACGTTAGCTTCCCAGTAGATGCAATTAATGCAGCAGGGCTGTACAAAAAATGAGACTGGATGTATTTGTGTGTTGAGAATTGGTCAATACATGCATCAGATGAAACACTTAGAAAGTAAATTCACTATACCGTTTTCACTATACATTCATACTGCCATCCAGAACATGTTGGAGGTCATTTCCCAGTTGAAATTTCCCACTAACAACCTTAAAACGTTACAGGTACAAGACACCAGCCATAAACCAAAAACATGGCTGACATGACAAACTGATGTTTCTTTGGCAAGTGTGAACACAAATGAACTGACAGGGGACAATATTTGTTAAAGGCAAAGTGTGTGTCAAAATACCACTTTAAATTAAAAGGTGTGCAGGCCTACGGATCATATTCTACAGACTTAAGAAACTTAACATAAAGAGGAGAGAAACAGTCTATCACATATTAGATAGGAGGTTTAACACATACTGTACAGTGCTTTTTGTGTGGAATAAAACTTTTCAGCTTTGGTGCCAGAAAAGAAAAGGAAGCACTGGGAGACACAGAGAGCAATATGTAGACAAAAACACCCCGTATTTTGAATTAGTTTGTCTTAGGTGCAACGAAAATGCAGATAAAGCAGTCCTGAGACACAACAAGTAGTTTTAAGGTGTCTTATCTCCCTGTCCCAGAAATGCCTCGATCCCTAATCTCCATGCACTTTCTTTTCATGCACTCTGCCTTGTGTGCACTGCTTCTCCACCTCCATCTCCCTTTTTCTTTTCCTCCACTCGAATTAGAATGGCGAATTAGCATCGAGTTTGATATGCAAAACAGACTTTGCAGACAACACGGACAGTTTGCTAATATTCAGCTGCAATCCATTTTCACAGTCTACGCTATGTCCTGATTGTCTAGAGGTTTTTGTTTTTTTTTTACTTTCGCCAACATCATTTTTTACAGACATCTCTTTCACCTCTGTCTAGTCTGTAGCAGACACAAACATGACAGACTATTTGACAGAGAAAAATGTTTAGTGAGAAAGCAGACACGTGTGAAGAGCCAAGAGTAAAACATTATGTCGACACAGACAGCTTATGGAAGCAAGCATCCCACAGTAGGAGGAGCATTCAAAGACGCTCTTATCTTAAGCTGCTCTCCTGAGTCCTTAAAGGTCAAAAAGCATCTCTGCATTGCACCTCCTGAGGCTCCAAACTGCAGAGTGCATCAAAAGGCCGCATCTGGTTTAACATTGATGAATATGGCACGAGGACACATCTGGTACCAGAGTGTTTTTTACATAGAGCAGTGGTGTCAAACTTAATTTCATCCCAGGCCACATCAGCATAATGTTGCCCTCAGAGGGCTGGTTGCAAATGTCTGACTATATAAAGTGTATCTACTTGTTATCATATTACATATTTGCCTCTGAATTTGATTATTATTGGGTTTACGGGATTTTTCCCAATGACACTAAAATGATTAAAATTTGATAGAGTGAAATATTATTTTACCATTCTTATTTTCATTTAAAAAACAGTTTCATCTTTTATTTCATTATAGATTTTTTAATGCCTCCCATTTTTTCATTTAAGTCTGTTTTTATGTCGTAAGTGCATCTTCCCCACAAGGTGCATCTTCCCTCCCTACAATTTGACTGTCCTTGAGTTTCTATAATATTTCTTAAATTAACAGTTATTTTTGTCAGATGACTTTATATAAAAAAAAGTGCATGTATTGATTGCTTTCCTATAGATGTACTACATTAAGAAATACTTTATAGTTGAAATGTGAGATGAAAAAGATTTCTATTAATTTCTATTCAGTAGCTACTTCCAGACTGAGAAAAATGTTCATGACTGATGTCAAGTGCCTCATTTGAGTTTCACCTTCTGTAGTATAATTCACATTGTCCTTTAATCTGTCCAAGTGCAGCATTTGCAGCGAGTCGTTTTAGTCTTGTCAGGACTAATTGAAAGGTTCTTTTACTCTTTATTCTTTTTTTTAAACTCCTTAAACTTTTGGTGTTATGATCTTTCTTTTTAGAAGCCAGATATTTCAGCCAGCTTTAATTGAGCAGACTGCAGATGCAGTGTACTGCCGAAGAGAAAAGCGGGAGGTAATGGAAGAAAATGGGTACCACTGAAGGAAACCATCTCACCTGCAGAAGTAGGTCTAAGTGTGCAGTTTTACAGAACGCTGAGCAAGCCCTTTGTTGTATTGTTTGAGTGCATTTTTGTTCTTTTCTTACCTCCGGCAGCCTTCAGCTGGTAAACAATTAACTGAGCATGAAGAATGAAAGCTCAGATTCTGTCACAATCAGCACTTCTCATGTGCTGATGTGGCTCCCTTATGTACCCCAGCAGGGGGCATAACACCACAGTTCAAGACCCGAAACAGCCTCTGAACTGCATTTACACTGTATCCTATACGGTGAACATTATATTGTTCTGCAGCGAGGCTAATTTGTGTTGGGCTTCAGCCCCAGAGACCAACCCTTCGGATTAATTTATGATGATGTTTTGATGTTCATGGCTGATGTAGAGCGGCTGATGCTTTTTTTTTTTTTTTTAAAGCTCACTCTTTATTGTATAGTTATAATTAGCATTCTGACTCACTGATTTGCTGTATGCATCGACCGGCAGTTTCTTTTCAAATTGCATTTCCATTTGGATGCCATGTACAGAAACGATTTTTTGAAAGTTCTGCCGCTAGAGGTCTCACTCACATTAAAATAATAGAGTTTTATGACATTGTGAAGTAGCATGGGATCATGGGAGTTGCTGTCTTCTTTGTTAAACGACCACCACTGCTGATGATGTTATGTTTAGTCACGTTTGCCAACTTACTTCCTCAATATCTGATGTATCCGAGGTATCCTGTTTTCCTGGAAGTTATAGCAACTAGCAGCTTGTAGGAAATGCACCAACTATGAATAAATTATGGATTTCTCTGGGTCTGAACATTCTAGGAAGGATTTGTATTGTGTATGGAGTAGTGAGTACACAACTCAACAAAATACATTACATACAGTATGTCTAGCATTTTAAGATATGTTAATGTTAAAATGTTACATATTTTAGCTTTTATTTCTAGTATGATTAATGATTATTATCACGTTAAATCAGGCAAATGTTTTTTTAACCTAATATTGATTGGCAATGTAATTTTTGTGCCCTCATTATAAAAAAATATATTAGAGGGTGACTGTGCTTACATTGCTCTCTCTTTTTTAACTAAACTAAGTTTTATAAACCGTCTGAACCAGAGCGAACACATCTGTTTGCTGCTTCAGCACCACGGACAGAGCCATGGATTTATCGACACACAGCACAATTAGGCAACTGGTGTTGGTCAGGGCCATAGATTGTAACTTGCACAAACCTCAGTCAGATAAAGGATCAATGAGTCAGGTAGACTAGACTAACATATTCAACTAAAACAACCCCTCCACTGCACTCTCTGCTGGTGGAGAGGAGGATGTCAGGTTAACAAGAGGGATGCAATTTGGTCATTTTGCTGACAAAATTGCCTATTGATTCCAATAATGCATCTTCTGCATCGTTTGATGTGTTAATCTTACAGCAGTTTGCTAGGGAAACATCCAAAGATCACTAATAGTATATCTAATAGAAGATTATACTCAAGTAAAATAAAGATATTTTATTCAAGTAAAAATAGGGTACTTGTTTAGAAAAGGAAGTCATTATCCTGAACATTACTGCATTACATTTTGGAAATTACTGTGTGTGTGTGTGTGTGTGTGTGTGTGTGTGTTTTCC
>JAJHUR010093997.1:0-11584 GCA_027495735.1 Lutjanus campechanus | reverse complement strand
CCTTTACTTCTCTGTTCTTGTCTTCTTTTTTTCCCTCCGAAGATTAACATCACAAATTAAATGTCAGTGGCTTTTTTGGTTGTGGTTTGCACACGGCACTGCTGCCCTTATATGGATTTATTTGGGCGTTTCTACATGCTAGTTGTAAATTTCCTGGCATGTGCATCCAGTTTAAGATCAAATGTGATTCATCAACATATTCAGGTGGATAAGAACAGACTTGACTGTCAGCGCACGTTTGATGAATCCCATGTAGGATTTTCTTATTCTTCTCTGTGTAAGAATAAATATTAGAGAAAAATAAGAAAACGTTCATGCATGAGGCCCATTGATCCTTTTCTGTGATTGCCTGTTAAATATAAGGCTGGATTCAGCTCTACTTGCTCCAAATCTGACTTCAAACGTGTTGTAGATGTTAAACTTCAAATCCAAGACTACAAGACTGCACATAAGAGTGACTATGTCAGTATTACTCCTGTTTATTTCAGGTTTGGGGAATTAAAGATGGTGGAACAGGGGTATTATAATCATATTTATAACAAATCAAAGGATTTTTGTCTGTACTGCAAGTGCCACACAATTAGAGCCACCCGGGCTGCTAAATTGAATAAAAAAGAATTTAACTGAAGCTTGCCATGGCCATTTGTCCCTCTCCAGTGTCCTATGATCACATCCAAGGGGTAATGTCCCTGACTTTGTTCGAGGACTTTGTCTATTGGACGGATGGGAAGTCCAAATCATTACGACGTGCGCACAAGACAACCGGCGCTCAAGGGATGGAGCTTCTCAACTCCTGGCAAGCCATCAAATCCATCAAGGTCTACCACTCCCTGCGCCAGCCTGAAGGTATGAAGTCCATCTGGCACTCACGTCCATTCAATCCGCTCATGCCGAGCAGTTGTTAGGGGCCGCCTTTATAGTGTTAAGAAGAAAATTGTTTGTGTAATACATGATGAACTCGGTT
Source organism: Lutjanus campechanus (assembly GCA_027495735.1). NCBI lineage: Eukaryota > Metazoa > Chordata > Actinopteri > Lutjaniformes > Lutjanidae > Lutjanus > Lutjanus campechanus. The sequence goes on along the minus strand of JAJHUR010093997.1, from coordinate 10,620 downwards.
ATGTACCTCTGCCCTTTTGTACAGTTCCCAAACACCAGTGTCAGATTGCAAACGGAGGATGCAGCCACCTGTGTCTTCTGTCTCCCGGTGGGGAACACAAATGCGCCTGTCCCACTAATTTCTACCTGGCGGCTGACAACAAGACCTGCCTGTCCAACTGCACCTCCAGTCAGGTCAGCTCCACTTCTCTCCCCTACCACGTCCAAGTTTACTTCAACCATGTTGTTGCTTTTCCATCCTGATCAGTGCTTTTCCCCTAAAGGCAAATTGCTTTCCTCTCATATGCTTTCCTCCCCTGACATGTACTGTAGGTCCCAGGAAATGGTTGTTATTGATTTAGACTTTGGCTTTGAAGAATGTTGAAGCTTAAGCAGAGAGTCAAGTATTCATGTTGACTTCAAATTTTTGTGTTTTCTTTTCTATGTGTCCGTGGTACTAATAGTTTCGCTGCGGGACAGATGAGTGTATCCCTTTCTGGTGGAAGTGTGACACGGTGGATGACTGTGGGGACGGATCAGACGAACCTGCTGACTGCCGTGAGTGAAATGTTATTTCAAGGTTGGCTTTAAAACACTTACTATAGCGAAAGAAGTCATCTCCTGTGTTGGTTAGCTTTGAGGGATATTAAAATTGAATTGGAATTGAAGGGGCTTATGTTTCTGTCTTTGCTGCTTATTTATGTTGAACCTGTTCCTGCCTCTTTCACACAGTTTCTATATTCTCTGATTGAATTCTTAAATTATAGACCCTTGTAGTTGAATTTTCTTCTTTTAGGCTAAAGGTGATATGACCAGGTCTCATGCAGGGTCAGAGAAAAACACTAAAAGCAAATCTTTTATACATCTCTGCCTCCTCTCTGTCTCTGGCCGGCCAGCAGCTGTCCTGTTAATACTGGGCCTCATTCACCAACCATTCTGACTGACTGACGACTGTTCAACTCCAAATCAAAAATATATATTTTTACTCTGGCTTGTTGTTCTGTTTATCCATGTTGATAGTTTTGGTGTGAGTTGCAGAGTTTTGGAGATATCAGCTGTATAGATGTCTGCCTGTGGTGCTCAAAGAACCAAAAAATATGTCTCTTTCCTGTATGACCCAGTTACTTTAGATAATCCACAGAACTTGTTGTGGGCAGTTTCATGTAGAGGCTACTTTCTTTCTAGTAGAAGGAAAGTAGTTCCGGTAAATTCTACCATAGAAAGAAAGTAGTTCCTACATGAAACACAACATTTAGTCCCATTATATTTGAGAGGAGGCAGACATCTCTACGGCTGATTTCTCTAAAACTCTGCAACTTACATCAAAACAATCTAGATAGATAAATAGCATCATAAGCAAGAGGAAAAATATGTATTTCTGAGAATGAAAAATGTATTTTGGGGTGAACTATCCCTTTAAGAAGACTTTTTTCTTAGGTAAGAACAGAATCTATGAACACTCAAGAGCACACCTACGCACCTTTTAGTACTGACATGTTTCTGCAGATTAATCAGTTATTGCATTTTCTTCAGTTCAGTTGTCTAATATTAGAATCAGAATCAGAAATACTTTATTGATCCTCAGGGGGGAAATTGCTCTCGTTACAGATGCTCCCTTACAAGAATAAAAAAAATATCTCACATAGAGCAATTACTAGAAAAATATTAAAAGGTGTGTGAAAATATGCACATGCCTCTACCGAATACACACAGAGAGAAAATGGTAATAACAGATAATAAGACTAAATATATACAGCAAAGGTATGTGTCTTATCTTCCCAAACAGTAATATACTGTTATTATCCATATAAACTGTAATATACTATAATAGAATAGAAGTAGAGCTGTAGAATAAGAAATATAAGAATCATGTACACAAAATAATGTGTTAATATATCAGTTTAAATAGAAATGCTGTTATTGCACAGGATCATTGTGGTCCGTCAGCAGTGCACAGACAGAATTTTGAGATTGAAATTTCAAAAATATTTTTTATCATTTAGAATATTTTTAATAAATTGTTTTCAGTATTTTAGAAAGCATTATGGTCTTATAAAATAAAATAATTAATTTGAGCCGGTGTCGAGGCTGTAGGACTGTACAGGGCAGCGTCTGAGATCAGACATGGGCTTGTTGAGCAGGACCTTGGTGCACGTTGGTGACACTGGAATGGATTTGCACTTCCGTCACAAAAATACTCCTGTCCCGTCCCAGTCCCATGACAAAATCCCCCAATCCCAGAAGAATGACTCCCGTCCAGTCCTGTCCCATCAGTCCACAGTATTCTACACAGCATTAAACACGTTTTTATATATAAAAGACCAACCTATTGTTATTATGATTCCTGCTCCCACTGACATTTGTCCCTGTCCTGTCCCAGTCCTATGATTAATAGTGAAATTGACTCCCATCCCACGGGAATCCTGTGGGATTCCCAGAAATGTCAGCCTCTAGCACACGCATGGAGGTACTACTGAAGGAAGGTTCTGGCTGCAAAGTGCCAGGTTCTGTTTCAGAGGGTATTTGTCTCAGTGGGAGTTCATCTGTAAATAAATGATAAAAAATAGAACCATTATAGTGACCACAATGTTCTGTAGGTCTATACTGCAAAAGCAAATGTTGAATTGTATAATACAAACTTTACACACTGGTATTTAAATGTGTCAGCATGTTTCATGGTTTTGCAGCTCCAACTTTTAGAAAAAATGTACCGTCAAATTATATTACTTATGAAAAAAACCCAGTTTATCTGCTTCTGAGATGGGAAACGGTCAATGAGACAAAACCACTGATACCACTACACCGTCTTTAGATATTTTTTGGGCAATCTTGACGTCTCTCTCAACTTTTCTCTGCGCCCAACTGGCATTTTCGATTCATCAGTGTATGAACACCTTCATGACTTTTCTTAAAACCTTTCTTAAGAACAAATTTAAGAAAAAAAAAACTTCCAAAATATTGGTGGATGAGGCCCAGAGTCTCCCAGAATAACCGAGGCCGTAGGAGGATATGTTTGTGCTTCACTTTAGACCAAACAGACATAAAACCGACTTAAGAAAAGCACAGTTTCCAGTCCCAAGGAGAAATCCTCTCCAACAGGGGACATCTTGGCAGTTACACAGTAACTCGCATGTTTTTCTGCTCTCTTCACCTCCATCAAGCTTCAAGTAAATGTTCTGTGATGCGTCAAGGTCTCCTGAAACATCTTCAAATCACAAAATAAGCATCTCACAAGATTTCCCTCACGACCCTGAGAAACACTTACGCTTTTCTTTCCAACAGCTGAATTTAAGTGTCAACCCGGGCGTTTTCAGTGTGGCACTGGCCTCTGTGCTCTTCCTCCTTTCATCTGTGATGGAGAGAACGACTGTGGTGACAACTCAGATGAAGCCAACTGTGGTAAGAATGGAACGGCAACAAATATTACTGCTGATTTATTTGTTGCAAATCTTTTCAGTTTTGTCATGAAACTGTGTGTTCAGTGTTATCACGTCTTTTGAATTGTGTTGATGTTGCTGTTGCTAAAACAATTAGTCAACAAATGAATGAAGTTGAACAACAGAGTTTGAAACGACCAGGTTTGGATTTTTTTGTTTGTTTGTTTTTTAAAACCAAGCAGTTGTTTATTCCAGCATTTCAAATGTGAAAATTTGCAATTTGAATAAAAAATATTTGGGCTTTGGGTTGTTTGTCAGACAAAAACAAGCAATTATCATCCTCAGTACATGAGAGGAATCACATTCTCACTGCCTGTAGATCCAAACAGTGTGTCGAGGGATGCTAGTGTGCCAGGCCAGGTGTGTGTTGGGATTTTGGTGAGAACTAAGCATCGTTATTACAAGATACAACTAGACAAAAAGTATATGATGTATCAGTGCTTTGTAGCATTAATTTCCCAAAACTCTGTACCTTCAAAGAATCCTTTAAAAAAACGTCCATCAAAGCAAATTCACAAAAGTCCTGATTGATTGACTCCTTACTTTTTTCCCACCAACACTGTGGAAACTCTGCCCCGGATTGGCTCGTACTCGTTGCCTCCAGTGGTTAAATTGCTTATAGAACCTATTTTGCATGGACATACCTGCAAACCCTCTCGTTTTCCCCGCGTTTCTCCCGTATTTCATGGAAAACCCCTGGTGATTCGCCTGGGCCTCAAAATTTATCATGAATAATCGAATAAATGAATCCGTAAATATTGCACAGTCTGAAACAGGCCCGGCTCAGGGTCCAAAAGAAAGCACTGCACCTTCAGTTTAACATTTTATCCCCTCAGTTGAAATCTGAATAATAAATGCAAAGTGTAAAGTGGTTGGTCTGGCGCACAGACTGTGTGTCTCCATGCAAACCTCTGAAACAGCTGTGCCAGTCCCCTTTAAACATGATAAGGACAACTCAGCAAACAGAAAGATTTACCTCAGGAAATGTCCAACATGTCTGGATGGTTCAGAGAGTCACAACATGAAGACACAAATCTGCACCTAAAGACAGTTGAGTTTGACTTTCCATCAGGTAATAAAGACCAAAACAATGATCACATCAGACCAGCGCTGATTTAGCAGTAATTCTAATGTGTCTCACCTCGTATATGTCACATAGATTAGTAATGAATGTTACCCAATGGCATTTCAAGGATAGAAAGAAAGTTGGAAAAGAGAGAGGCCCTGGTAACCAGACGTCACTTGCCAAAAAAATACCCCTGTAATTTTAAAATTAAATGTTGTCAGGTTATGCAGGAGCACAAGTGTGCCTGGAGATTTTGACTTGCCCTGTGGTTTGCCTTGGGCACAAAAAGTTTGAAAACCACTGGTCTAAACAGTCGATTCATTAGAAAAATACTTGATGAAGTAGATTATTCAGTAGTCAGAAATAATATTTACCTGCAGTCTTAGTCCTGCTTTTTCATGTGTATCTACTTCTGTTTATTTGAAACTCATCACAAATGAAAAAATGCGTCATTAGAAGAAACTGTGTCTTTCCAAAACCTTTCGTAAAGTGGCTGTATAGGAGTACAGATGCTCTGTTTCATTCGGACTCTCAGCATTTCTTATTGATGTAACCTCACTTTGCTCCTGCATGTTTTCTCTTTCAGAGACATACATCTGTCTGTCAGGACAATTCAAGTGCACCAGGAAACAGAAATGCATCCCTCTTAACCTCCGCTGCAACGGCCAGGACGACTGTGGTGATGGAGAGGATGAGACAGACTGCCGTAAGACCGTCCTGCTGTATAACTGTCAGACTCATTTAGAGCTTTTAGACAGAGTAGCTCATGAATATATTCCTGTTTGTCCCAACATCGCAGCAAAACCTTAGTAAGAGTCACTATTTTAGGGATTTTGATATTTTTGTTTGTTTGTTTTTTTTACATGGTTTGTTTATTTGTGTACTTGGACAGATTATATGTCGACATTAAAGGGTAACTTTGGTATTTTTCATCCTGGACCCTATATTTTTTTTGTGTCCAAGTGAAATTGGTTCAGTAGCGAGTGAGACCTCTGCACCCGTCAGCTGCAAAACAGGCTGTAATGTAATCTTTTGCCATTTTGTGTCAAAGTACATCTACTAAAAGTGCTTGTTTTACCACTTACAGAGTCAGATTGTTATTCTAAATGCCTGACAGCATCATGGAAATGATCCCTGTAGAGACAAACCTTCTTCTTAAAGAGTAAGATCCTTTTTGTTTAACCAGAAACAGCTGTTTCATTGTTCCACCAAAGCCACCAGACTCCATTTACACAAACAGTCATTTTATCATCATAAAACACACTTCACTCAAAGTAGACAGAAATGAAATAAAACCAACCAGAAACATCTTAGCTCTGTTTTCATTGGTCCAACAGTCACCAGCTCAGGTGGTTTGGTTAAAATTAGATATAAAAATATAGGGAGAGGAGCGAGCAGGAGGAGAAACGGGGAGAAATGGTGTTTAGAGTCAGAATATTTTCACATCTAAGTCTGTGAATTAATAATAAAAATAATAATAACTTTATTTATACAGAACCTTTTAAAAACAGAGTTTACAAAGTGCTTTGACAGACAAAGCAAAAGAGCAGGATGCCCAGGAGGCAATGTGACAACACAAGGCCAAAATAATGAGGCCAAACAGAAGCAAGACAGAATCTAAAATTAAAGTCGCCACTAAAACAAAGTAAAAATGAGACAGAACAGGAAGAAAAGCAAACAGAAACACAAACATGACAAGAATAAATAAAATAAAGGGCTGAAAATGCAGGGACGAGATCACATGGTGTCGTCTAGTCAATAAGAATAAGATGGAAAAGATAATAAGACGACATTATGTAATGTCAATATAAATAAACACATTTAAATTTAAAAAGAAAAGATTTAAAAGACTTAAAAATATTAAAATGGTCTGAACAACGACATCCCTTAATGAAATGTTTATTCTAACCAAACCAGAGTTGGTGGTTGTTGGTGCAAAGACGAGCTGTTTCTTTCAAGTTTGAATGAAATGTGTTTGACAAAATAACGAAATAAAATCACTGTTTTTGTAAATGGAGTCTGGTGGCTTTGGTAAAGGTGATAAAACAGCTGTTTCTGCTTAAACCAAAAGGATCTTAATGTTTAACAAATATTTCTGTCTGTACGGATTCTTTCCCAAAATGTTTTCAGACATTTAGAGCAACAATCTGAGCCCGTCTGTGGCAAAGTAAGTAACTTTTGACTGCTCTCCCATAAGGATCACACTATAATTTCCAACACTGTTGTCCCCATTTGTCACTTTAGAAACAAAAACACGGACAAAAAAAGGGTTCAGGTTGAAAAATAGTGAAATTACCCTTTAACATTACATGGTCCTCATTAAGTATTCCAAAGGCAGCCCTTGTTATGGCCTGTTCTTGTGAAAGGGGATTAGCTATTGAATCACACAGAGGATAAGAACAGATTTTCTCTGCCATGATGTAACTCATCAGAATATCACACCCCGTTCAAGTCCTTTCAGACCGCTGCATTTGTCTTGCATGTGATTGCAAGAGGGATGAGAGGGGGTGGGGGGGTGGGGGGCAGAAAGTAACGAGGAGAAAGCGAAACTTAAAAAAAAAGAAGCTTTAATTAAAGTGAAGCTAATTACTTCACCCCTTCTTAGACTTGTACAATGATTGGATGTGGTTCTGAATGCACTTTTGTAATGAGCACTGCACCACTGAAATTAAAATGCTATCTGAAACAATATGAGGTTTTATAACAAGCAGCTACTGCAACCCTGCTATAATAAAACACTGAGAGTGTATGTGAGGTAAATGTATAAGTGTTCTGGAGAAATTAATGGCTTCCTCGCTGGTTCTTATAGCGCTGTAGGGTTTATGATTACTCAGATAAGACGGCTTTTTTTCTAAATTCAAAATTTCTGCAAGGATAATGATATGGATTACCTCTTTTGCACACACTAGCTTTCTCTCTGCCTACAGCTGAGAGCACCTGCTCCCCAGACCAGTTCCAGTGCAAGGCCTCCATGCACTGCATCTCCAAACTCTGGGTTTGTGATGAGGACCCCGACTGCGCCGACGGGTCAGACGAGGCTAATTGCGGTGAGTTGCGGAAACCCACTTAACCATAAATCACAGCACTTCACTTATTTTTCAGTTAAAGTGGGAAGAATCTGATTTAATCTGAATTAATTTTACACTTGGCTTCACTCCGGTCTGACTCAGTCCCTCTACTTGTTCTCACCGCCTGTCTCATTGTGCTGAGGGAGGACGCCATGAAGGACAGCTGTCCCCTTCGTCAAGAAGAGCTCAGCATTACGATCACAGTTTGCCTGGCGTTTTTAAACAGCTGTCAGTGTTTGAATACTGAGTTTACACACACACAAGCACGCACACACACACACAAGCACACATACACACACACACAACTTTCGTTTCCTCTCAGTACCACAAGTCAAAGGCGTTATTAGTTGGCAGGTACGACCTTGGGAACTTCTGCTTGGATTATATTTGTTTGACATGTCCCTGAAAAGAGCAAGAATATTTGGATCAAGACTTGGGGAATTATGTTACATGTCATCGGATTATGTAATCCGGATACAAAAAAAGGTAACTGTATTCCATTACAGTTACAGATAAAAAAGACCAAATCAGATTATTACATCTAGTAGGATTACAATTTTAAAATTAAGAACGATATATAACCCTGCACACTGAGTGCACACAGCTGCCGATTCATTATCACAGGCTCTGGTAAGATAAAGCTTTCACTGGGTGGAAATTCTGACATTTTTTGTCTTTAAATCAATAAATAAATTTTACACAACAAAGGAAGGAGCAGCTGGACAAACTAATAAACCAAACAACATCAACATAAAACATTCAGAGCTGCAACAATTAATCTATCAATTAGTAAACTAAATATATCTTTGGGTTGTGGACAAAACGAGACATTTGAGGACGTCATCTTGGATTTTGGGGGAAACACTGATCAACATTTTTCACCACTTTCTGACATTTTATGGATCAAGGAATGGATCCTTATGGATCGAGAAAATGGTCGACAGAGAAATGCGTCCGTCCGTGTGCTCCACATGCTTGGACCTGTTTTTTTAAGTGACAAGATGGTGACAGGATTAATTACTCCATCAGTCATTCGAGGTCATTTATTAACTTAAAAAAAGTGAAAATTATCTGATTTCAGCTTCTTAAATATGAATATTTACTCCTCCCTGACACTAAACTGAATATGAATGAACTGAATATCGAGTTGATCAACATTTTCACCATTTTCTGACATGTTATGGACCAAACAACTAACCCATTAATTGAGAAAATAATCACCTGATTAATCATCAGTCAACAGATCATCCAGTCAAGCAGTAATTTTATTTGTTTGTTTGTCACTCAGTGTGTATTACAACAGGATAAAACAGACAGAAGCTTGTAAAAATGAACATTTCAATGAGGAATTATAGAAGAAAGGAATCATAAATATATTTTTATGGCCTGTGTCCACATAGAGTTTTTTTTTTTTTTCTGAGCGCCAGTGTCTTTTTTTCAGTTGTTCCCGATGAAGAGGGACCGTCTGCGGCCGCTCCGAGCGTTTCAAGTTGAAAAGCTCTGAACTTTTTAGAAAGGCGCTGTTGTCCCCTTTTTTTCAGGCAACTAATCATATATTAGATGGGGGCTCATCTCCCTGGTGACAAAGAAAATGGAGCCCTTTCCTGTGTTTTTTCTGATGTGTGAGACTCAACTGGTGTGTGTGCAGGAGCCCAGAGGGAAAGACATTTTTAAAAGTGTCTGTGTTCAGCTCTCAGTAGTTTAGTAGCCTCTTGTAGGCCTGTGTGTGAATCTCTGCGGCTTGAAGTTTAGTTTCTCTCCCGTGTCCCTGTTTGCACTTTCAGGTATCTGCTGTATTTAACTGCTTCACATCAGTTATAATTCAAGTAATATCTATGTAACAACATGTGCTGGTGGTTAACAAATAATGATGTGAAACAAGTAGGTGTTAAATAAAAGTAAAGGTAAAAGTAGCTTTATTGTCACATATACAGTCATACGTTTCTACATTTAACTCATCCTGGTAATTGTGAATGAAGCAGAGAGGTTTAATAGAAACGGAGCATCGATGATGAGCTGTTAGTCACTGCAGAGCCCAGCGCACCACAGAGCAAGACGCTCCACAGAACGCTGGGATTTCATACGTAAATTATGAGCAGGAGAGCAGACACTCTTGTTTCAAGAGTGAATTATTGAATCTTCATATTACAGTCAAATGTGATTCAACTGACAAAATTCTGCGTCGGGTACAGCCTTTTATTTCACTGTTCTGTTCCAGATGAAATAAGACAGATGAAATCACTATTCCCTCTGAAGTTATCAGACATCAAATACATCCTGAATTGTGAAAGAAGATACAAGCTGTCAGCTTGTCTGTTGGTCATATTCTACATATATTGTGTCTCAACCTCTTCTGTCTCTTAATGTTTTACTCAAACCCAGTGAAACACAAATATTGAAAAATCTGAAACCAAACCACCAGTCCAGGATTCTTCCCAGAGTCTGATTATCATTATTGTTTGTAGTATTGATCCTTTTCATCGAGCTTTTTAAAAACTTTTAAAAGGTTTAAAGTTTTGTTTTAAAATGTAGAGTGGATAATAAATACAGAGAAAAGTACAAAATGCAACTTTTGTGATTGTTGTTTATGTGGCAGCACTGTAGAGTTGAAATTCAGGCTGCGGTTGATTGGCAGTCAAATTGTGCTGTGAACAAATGCCTCTATACAACTTTACAGTAACTATACAACTCTTCACTGACTGAGAAAAGAGCAGCTCTTTCTAGTCCTTTCTTTTGGAGTCAGACACAAACCTCACAACTTATGTGAGAGGATTTGTGCAAACTGAGTCATGCAGGAAACAAGCAGAGAAAAGTGAAATGCTGCAGGCTACATGCAGAACAAAAAAGCAGCAACACAAAGTCACAAATAAATGAAAAATGATTGACTGGTTGATCATTTACAGGCAAAAATGTCTGATAGTTAATGAGATAATATACAAAAATATGGTCGACAAGCCTGCGCAGTAATGTGATTGAAATAATTATGTTGCTTTAGTCATAAATTGGCCACTTTTTCTGTACAAACATGTCAGTTTTAACTGCTTTTCTCTTGTATTTTTGCTTTCAGCCGC
>JAJHUR010093996.1:0-12033 GCA_027495735.1 Lutjanus campechanus | reverse complement strand
TGATTGTTATATATTTGAATAATGCAGCCGTAGACCGCGGCCACATGTCCAGTGATGCAGTGAAAAGTTGGTTACCATATCTTATTACAGTGTTAATTAAACTCTCCTCACCTCCAGCATATTTTAATTGGCTGACAGTCCACCTGTAGCAGCTCTCTGACGGTTCTGACGGTGTTATCACACAGTTCAGAGCCGCTACACTCTGCCTGAGTCACGCCGTCCATTCTGCAAATACATCTGGAAGACGGAAGCTGAATGACGGGCGATTACTGCAGTTTGGGGGATTTGAAGTCTGTTAAATGTATTTTCCAACTTTGGGAGCGAGCTTAGCGGCAAATAGGCTTACCCCCCCCCACCCCCCCTTCCTCGATTGAGTCATGTTATAGAGCGTGTTGACATCAGACAGATCAGGTGGGGACAGTTTGCTGCCTGTTCTCACCTTCTATTCACTCTCCTCTGTTCAGGAGCATCATGCTAATGTGCTGCAGCTATTAATAGGAAGGAAGCTCCATCCTGCCTCCGCTCCGTCACACACCTGACTCACCTTAACTGGCTTCACTTGAGAGAAAATGGACCCTGAGGTGTGTGTGTGTGTGTGTGTGTGTGTGTGTGTGTGTGTGCTGGCACGAGTAGCAATCCGTCTTTTCTCTGCAGCTCTGTTTCTGTTCCTTCATCTGCCTCCTTTTCTCTTAGCTCGTTCTCCCTTTTCTTTTCTGTTTTCCTCTCTCCTTCTCCTTCTGCACCTGCAGCGATTAGTCGGTTAATCAATCACCTGTCAACTATTAGAATTAATCACTAACTATTTTGATTAGCGATTAATTTTTTTTTTAGTCCTTTTTTACTTTAAAAATGTCCAAATTCTCTGATTTCATTCCGTTGTCTTTACTCGTCCATGACAGTAAACTGAACAGTTATTTTTATTCTTGATTAATCTGTGGATTATTTTCTTTAGTAATTGATTAGTTGTTTGGTCCTTAAATGCCAGAAAATGGTTAAAAATGTTAAACAATGTTTCCCAAAGTCAAAGAAGACGTCCTTAAATGTCTTGTTTTGTCCACAACCCAAAGATCTTCAGTTTACTGTCAGACTAGTAAAGAAACTTTTTTTTCTTCAGAAATGACTCAAACTGAATAATCGATCAATCGTTGCAGCTCCACAGCTGACACATGGTGAAACGTTTTCCTGTAAATTGTCATCCTCCTGTAGGATGCTGTCACAAAACACACATTTGGTTGTTTATAGCTGGCCGGTTTTCAGCGTGACCGATCAGTCAGCATCACATATCTGAGTCTGCACCAGTCAAAGTCACACACATGCTCAGTATAATGGTCACATCATGTGACAGTAACGTCACAGCCACAACAGTTCACGACAGATTCCAAGAACAGGATAAACAGTCTACAAGGAGACGGAGCAGCTGACAGTAAACTTTCTAGCTCTTCATGCTAATGTTAGCAGACTGCTGTTCACAGACAGTTCAGATCTCACCTCCTGTTCTGACTGGAGAATAAACAACCTGTGTCGATGCGTCTCCTCAAACATTTTCTCATCCAGACTCCTTTAACTTCTGCTTCTGTTTTTCTCACTGCAAAGTTTTACTGCAGCAAACTGTTGCACCGCGTCAGTCTTACATCAGCCTCCATGAGATCACGATGTCTTGAGCTCCCCTCTGGTACATAATCTTGATATAATGATACAATAAGGCCTAGTTATTTTATTTTATTTTATTTTATTTAATATAGCACAGTAACATCCGATTCAATGTGATGAAGAAGTGAAATAATACATTTGAGTTCATGTGTATAAATCTGGAATAAACCACTGCTGTGAGGTGCTGGAAAAGCTTGAAAATGCACCTTGAAAATCCTTGAAAAGTGCTTGAATTATGTGAGAAAATGTAGGAACCCTGCATGTCTGTTTCTCCTCCCGCCCTCCATTATCTCCTTCTCTCCTCCTCCAGTCAGAGGGAGTCAGCAGAGAGAGACGGAGAGGAGCAGCACTGCCTGCTAAACAGCTGAGCACAACACACTCACAGTGTGTGTGTGTGTGTGGAGTTTATGTTTGTGTATAAGTAAGAGAATGTGAGAATAATGTGTGTGTGACTGGTTTTGTCACAAGTGTTTATTTACCAGAGTGTGTGTGTGTGTGTGTGTGTGTGTGTGTTTTGTTTGTTTATCACATTGTCTCTCCTTATCTTATTCATGAAGTCCAGCTGACTGTCGCCTCCCATTTTCCCTCTCTTTCTCTCTTCTCTCATGTACACACACACACACACACACACACACACACACACCTGTACGGAGCTCTTAAGCAGGTGTTACTTTTTTGTCAGCTCCATCCATTAGACATAATGCATATGTGCCTGAAAGGTTTTTTTTTTTTAAATGAAAAATTGCATGTGAGCGAGACTGACTCTCTCTCTCTCTCTCTCTCTCTGTGTGTGTGTGTGCGTGTGTGTGTGTGTGTGTGTGTGTCCTGTCTCCAGCAGTTCATGTCTACCTCTCTTTGCAGCGGCCTAATTAATGTCATCTGTCTCACTTACAGTGACAATGCCTCTCCTCTGTTGTCTCCTCCGTTCTTCTCTCTCTCCTCTGCTGTCCTTTATTCACTTCTTGCTCTTCCTCCTCTTTATTTTTATCGTGTCTCTTTCCCTTCTCCTCTCTCCTGTTCACCTGTCCTGTCTCATCTTCTCTCACCCTGAAATACACAGTGTGTGTCACTGAATATTCTCCCAGTCTGCATGCACAGGTTTGTGTTGCCTGTGTGGATTTAAGACTAATATAATTAACAAAAACGTAGAAAAAAACCTGTCAGATTGATTTTGTGAAGCTGTGGTGGGCGGACTTCGGATTATCTGGGGCAGAAAACTCCCCTGGCAGACAACTTTGCACATTTTAAAGTTAAATGCATCAGTCCTCTGTACTATTTATATAAATTTATTGAATAGAATATTTGATATAGAATCTTAAGGTGAATTTTAACATTAACATAAATATAAATTATAGAAAATATAAAATGCGACACTGAGCTTTGGCTCTGCCGCCTGGTACTTTGTAATGATAATTAAATGGGTAACACTTTGATTTCTAGGTCCCATTATTTGATGGTAAATAGGTGAGAATTACCAAGTAATATATAATATAAATTACTTAAAAGTATCCACAAATTATCAACAAATTATGCCCAAAATTCAATGTTAAGTATGTGATAATTCACAAGGGTTGTTTTCATGCATACTGGTGAAATTTGGAGGCGATTTGTGGATCATTTCTAAGAAACTTCAGATATATTACTTGGTAATTACTACCTATTTACAATGAAATTATGGGACCTAGAAATTAATGCATTTTCTTAAAAATACTACTAATAATACTGCCTCCATATTGTCCAGAATGTCCAGCTTATTAACATTTTGAATTCAGTATATAGTCAATAGTCAATGTCAGTTCTTTCTGTCTTGCATTAGTGAGAGACGAGATAATTTGTCTTGTTTTAAAATGATGTGCACTTCAGAGAAGTGCCATCATGCATCTATGTTCTCTGCATTGTGTCTCCACAGAGTTTTGCTGCTGGAAAAGTTCCATTTCATGCTTCACATGTGACCACATGTTCATGTGTTTATCTTTTCTGTTGCACGTTGGCGTTTATCAAACATAGTAAATATGTTTGATGTTGTGTTTCCGCGCTGTACGCTAGCTGATCGATTCAGCTGTGGTGTGGAGAAGGGTTGTAGGTGCATCCAAACTCTCTAACTGCACTACACAATAAGTTATAATTATTCTTCTGACTTATTTATTCATCTGTTTATATATTTTTTAGGGCTGTCAAAATTAACGCGTTAACGCGGATTAATCCATCATCATGATTAATCTGATTAAAAATTTTAACGCAATTAACGCATCTGCAGCGCAGAATGACTCAAAGTCCCTGAAACGTCTCTGGCAACGGCCAGAGACGGTCTTGTCTGGTCTTGTCCAAGTAGACTTCCCATCGCGCATGCCGCCGCACATGCACAAATGGGTAGTTGATCCGGTAGTGGCATATATAGCCTATATATTGATATGTATAATAAAGGCTAGATGTCTTAAGGCGGAGTTTCTAACGGCATCACCGGGTGGCCATCTTACCCCAGGCAAGCTCTCTGGCGGAGTCTGTGGTATGTGAATGAAGGTGAGTGATCTGCACAAACGTAAATACTCTTATCTTGCTGAAATCTTGACGGATTTACAAACGGTTTGGTTTCTTACAAACGTTATTAACGTGGCTACAATTCTGGATGTTTGACCGGAAGTGTGACATAATTATCCATAAGTGCAGTGTTACAACTACACCTCTGACATTTATAACAAACCAAACCGTTTGAAAATCGGTAGAAAATTGAGCAAGTTATGGTTATTTAAAAAGTCTGCACCACTACAACACAATGTTATGGGTGAGCCAGCTGACTGTGGCAAGATGACCGCCAGTGCGGACGTGCGATTGCATTGGCCGGCAGCGCGGACATCTAGCCTTTATTATACATATCTATGTATATATTCCCTTCTTTCTTGAGTCTGTTTGCTCATGCAAAATGAAACGCGATTAATATAGATTAAAAATGAATGATATTTAATCGTGATTAATCGAAATTAATCCACAGTAACCCTGTGATTAATCTGATTAAAAATTTTAATCGTTTGACAGCACTAATATTTTTTGTTTTGTTAGTAGTATAAAGGGACTATAACTAGCATTTCATTACACAACCCTGTTAAAATGTGATACATAAATTAACTTGTATTAAATTACATTTATTTATCCATTTATATAATTTTATATAAATTTTAGGAGCAGCATCTTGTTATACAAACCTGTGTTGTAAAATGAGAAATAAATGAACCTGCAAAAAGCCAAACTTAAGGATTTCTCTGTGAACGTCTACACCAGTCTGCTGCACTGATTTCTGTTATTAAAAATGTTCTCTTTTTTTGTTTTGTAGCCATATGGCCCACTGTAGCTTCTGTTTGTCTTTTCGTAGAGTCTAAGAAGATGTTAAGTGTTTAGAGGACATAAAATACATTAAAGTAAGACAGACAAAGACAAAACAAACAAACAAAATTAGTCTTGTTTTTTTCCTCCTGACTGACTGGGAGAGAGAGATGCTTTGCTGAAGCAACGGTGCAAAACACAACATTAGAGATCTTTTATGATGTTATAAGAAATGTAAAAATATTCCCAGTTCATTATGAAACTGTGGTGAGACAAATAAGTGATTAATGAGAAGCACTGAATGAATGTTTTTGAAAATCAGTCCAGGAGAAAAACCTGCAAGAATGAAATGTTAAACAACTTCAGGTCCTTTAGGACTTTACTGCTGCCTTGATCTGTTGACGTCGGTGTTTTAAAATGATAGTTCAGACACACTGAAGTCACACAACAACACACATAAACCAACCTACACTGGTAGACCAGCAACTTCTGTGTTCTGTGAGGTAAAATGACTGTTTTTGCGTACAGAGTTAGGTTGGTTTAAAGAGAGTGATTCTTGGCTTATGTAACTGCAGTTCCCCATCAGAAAAGTCTGTCTGACAGCAAGTTAAAGCAGTGAAAATGTTCTAGATATCCTGTAAACTTAAGCTAATACTGATTTGGACCTTTTTTAGTGTCTAAAATATCTTTTGTTGCTGTGCTTGTCCACAGCAGAACATTGCTGAGCTTCTATGCTGTGCTGCCCTACTGCTTCTCCAAACTGCAGGCGTGTTGACTGCTAAACAATCCAAACTATCCCTTTAATAACTGAACTGAAGAGCAAAATATGAGTGCAGAACTGTAGAGGGTCCTGGATTGATCCCTGAGGAACGCCATGAGTGAAACTGGAAACAGAAGATAGGGAATGGCTCTATTTGACAGATAGGAGGGTAGTAAGTTGGGAGCTTTTACACCAGCCCAAGTTTCCAGGTGCTGTGAAATGATGGAGTGGTGTACTTTATATATCAAAGGCCACACTCAGGTCTATCAGAACCAGAATGGAGCTTTTACATTAAAAGCCTGCAAGAAAAAGGAGAACTTGTGCCCTTTTAGCTGCTGGAAGGCTTTTAATGTGAAGTGTTCACAGCAGGCACTGACTGCTGGTAAGGTTGCTGACAGAATTAGTGCTTTCAAGGTAAATAAAGGTAAAAAATAAAGGCTCCAGACATGCTTTAAGATTATATTTTATTTTCCAAGGTTCCTAGTTCTGGCATATTCAGCTCTGCACTGTGCTCTGTATGCAAGCATAAGGTGACAAAGAGCAGGTCCATTATGCACCCTAAGTTAAAAATATGTTGGAGTGAAACTATGCATATTTCATGACATTTCTCCTCATCTCTTCCCCCCTCTGTGTCCCTGACAGTCTGGTTCCAGTACAGCACCACAGGCGGACCCCTCCACCTCCTCCTCTGCCTCCTCCTCTACCTCCACCACTACCACCACGAAGGCGGAGCAGAAGAAGCTTTTATCTAAAGACTCCATCCTGTCTCTGTACGCCAGCAGCTCAGTGGGCAGTCAGCCGCAGAGCCAGCAACAGCCTGCTCCAGGACAAGGTAACACACTCAGACTCACACACACAGAGACAGACACACATACACATTTTTATTAACCCTGTATCAGCCCCACTGATTCATCGTCTCATCCTGCATTAGAGGAACTGATGAGCTCACCAAACTATTTTAGAATACTGATTTATTTTTGGTTAATATATGAACACAATCTGCTCAACTACAGGAAATAACACTAGCTTGCAAAGACTTATGGGTATATTATCACAAAAATGACCTTTTGTTGCATCAAACCAACCCCGCCCCAACACCAGGTAACATCTTACCTATCCAGCGTTTTACCTGATTCCAAACCTTTTCTACTCCAAGTCGCAGCAAGCAAGGTTGATCTTTACATAGGTTAGCCGTTATTGCACCCACAATGCAACAGTGGTTGCTATAACTTACCTGCTATGAGTCCACTAGCCTTATCATGAGAGCCACGATGGGTGTGCTGACACTCATAGCAGTGACATATTGTGTGATTGCTGCAATAACTAACATGCCCAATTCTGCCTAAAAAATCTTCCACCAGTTTGGAGTGTTTGCTAAAAGACATTTGCCTCTTTTGGCATTTAATCTAATTTTCACCAAACTTTGGTACATGCCATATGTAGATGATGGCAAAGAAAACTTATTCACTGAGTAATGAACCCACAAATAATTATCATCCAGCTCTGCAGTTTCCTGTTAGCTTTACACTGGATTTTGGCATCTTTCAGCTCATCGTTTGTGTTCTATGAGCAGCAACTTTACTGTTCTGGTTCAGTCTGACTGCTCTCGCCAAACCTCTTTTACCTTACTGCTGAGCACCAAACAGCAGACGGGCACAGATAGCAAGTAGCTGGTGAACGTAGTGGAGTATTTGGCAGCTAAAAGCCACATGTTTCCCTCTGGAGTGGGTGGAGGCCAAAGAAAGCGCTATAAGGATATATGGTGATATACTTTATGTTTAGCATATCAATTTAGTAAGGGGATTAAAAGTCAGATGTGTTTATAGGTTGTTTTGCTGCCCTCAAGTGTACAAAGTAATTTATACAGGTTTAAAAGCAGCATCATTGTATGTAAAGTCATTGTAAGGTAAAAATTGACCCTTCATAAGTCCCGCCCCTTTTGGAACCTCAGTCAACTTTCTCCTTCCATGTTTCCTCCACTTAAATATGCTAAATGTTAGTCTCTGTTGAAAAGAAAACCTGTAAGAGCTAATCTGCATCAATCATTGGCTAGCTAGCGAGCTGTCGCTTTTCCAGGTCCCCCGGCAACATCTTTTAACCATTTTCAAAATTTGGCTTTCCTTTCAACACAGATGTGTCGAGTGTAGAGCATATCTAAGTACAGGAGACAGGAAAGGACAAAGTTGACCAAGATTATGTCTCCGATTCATAAATGTTCAAAGAAAAAAGGGAACAGAAACGGGACTAACTATCAGAGACAAGTGGCATCGTGGGTGAATTTTATGATTATTCTGAGCTGTCAAACAAAGTCTGCACAGGCTCACTGTTCGTACATGGTTGGTGTGAATGTTACTGGCTACAGGGACTACTAAAACAGTCCAGTGGTTGAATTTTCATTTAATTTACTTGAATTATAAAGACAACACACATTAATTTGCATTTCTGTAAATGTACCAGTGTTTGCCAGCTGGCCAATTTTCCACTGCAGTGTTTTGAAACCTTTAAAATGATAAAATTCACACAACAAAGAACAACAACAAACAACATTTTGGCACAAACAGTCATGCAGGCAGCACCAAGCAACAACACACGGCTAGACAAGACCGACTGTCATATTTAGTTACAAGCGGACGTGCAGGGCAGTAGAGAAAACGTTTATTTTTAAATACATTTTACACAAATTAAATGAGAAAGGCTTTCACTAGAACCCAACCTTTTTGGCATGAGACCAAACTCCCCTGGCACTGTGTTCATGAGTTGTTTTAGTTTAACCAGAGACTGAATTTCTTTGCCAGGTTGATTAATTTCCATTAATTTTAGTTTGACTAGTTGAAAAGGTAAAACTGTCCAGAAGCTTTTTAGAAAAGCAAAGATTAGACAAAACTTGTGCACCAACTATGCATTTCTTCTTTACAGAATACAGTTAAAACATCCTAATTTTTTTGTCATTGCTGTTCAAGGACAAATAAATAGCAGCTGTTGAGCTGAAAATCCTCCACAGATTCCAGTAATTTAAATCCACCGACTGACAGCAGGTCAAACAGCTTGAATGTGATGAACATGTAGCATGTAAACAAGCACTAAACACATACAGTGTCTCCTAAGTGGTGAAAAACATACAGTAATATAAGCAGAAGAGCACTCAGAGAGATGTAGGTGTTTGTGCACAGAGACACACACCTACACACTTTCTCACTCACACACACACACACACACATCAGAGGAAAGATGCATCATGAAAATGGAGGAGAGTGAAGGCAGATGAAAGGTCAGCGTGCTGAAAAGCGGGCAGGTCCACTCCATGCTGCATTTACTGAGTCCCACTGCAGCAGTAAAAATAGAGAAGTGTCTGCACATTCACACACTCATCTCACAGCTTATTATGTGAAAAGACTCAAGTGCCAAGACTGTTTATACGTGTGTGTGTGTGTGTGTGTGTGTGTGTGTGTGTGTGTGTGTGTGTGTGTGTGTGTAGGCGGGTGTTCATACATACATACACATGCATCAACCTGAGCATGTTTGGAGCGTGTGGGAAAGCTTTAGTGGTCCATGTTTCCTGAATGGTGGAGGACAGTGAGCAGCAGGCACATGTTTGCATATTGATTATCCTGCTGAATGATTACTCTGATGTATGGAGGATTAGGAAGGAAAATCCAGATGAAGGGCTTTCTGCTGCCTTATTGTCCGCTCTGAATCCAAATAAACGCTGATGGAGATCAAAGAGAAACCTCGCCAGGCTAATGCCCCAAATCACTGACTTCCATCCCGAGTGTGTGTGTGTGTGAGAGAGAGAGTCTCTATAATGTAACAGGACTGATGTGTCTCTAAGTGCTGCTGATAACAAAATGATCAAAATGAGTACACTGAAGCTACAAAATATTATGAACCCTGTAGGAATTAAGAATCCTTTACCCGGGTACCAAAACACGTGAAAGCAAAAATATGCAACATTTCTGCATTTAATGTGAGTTCTGTACTTACATCATCCCAGTGTTTCCAGCAGTGATCACACGCGAAGAAAGTTGTAATTTATACAAGTTAACGGTGCATTTCCTCGCCTGCAGTCGCTAGCTCGTTGTCAGTTGCTTTAACTTTTGGGAAAACACACGTCGGGTACGTCAGAGGATGAGAAACCAAGTTGTCAACGTGACTAGATGTAATGGGATGTGAATGTTTCCACCGCTGTAACCACAAAATATAAGATCAAAAATAAACCACTGTAACTTTAACTGCAAAAATGTAAACACAGGCAGGTTTCATCTGATTTCAATGAGAATCTGACCCGATGGCAAACATTAAGAATTATATCTGTACAGACAATCAGTCTTCTCGTGGTCCTGTTTCTTTATGTAATAATGATGATAAACTTTATTTTTATAGCACTTTTCATACAAAAATTGCAGCCCAAAGTGCTTTACAACAAAGAAATTAAATGAGTCACATAAAAAAGACGTAGAATGAAGATAAAGAGGGATATAAAGCCATAAATAAATAAAAAATAAGATAAATAATAAAACCCACATGTAAAAATAAGATAAGATGAGTGTAATATACATAAAATGCATAAAACCCACTTGATAATACTAGTTAAAGTAAGATATAAATAGGGATGAAAAGATAAATGATATATATGACCTATAGGTCATATAGAGGCATCAGTATTAAACTGAGATTGTTTCATAACCAGTTAAAACTCACTGAAATAGCTTTAATATTATCCATGAACATGGCAGATCGATTTTCATCTGTCATGCTACTTCACAACATCGTCAAACTACGTCTTCTGTTACTGTCTTAATGTGAGAGACCCCTAGTGGCAAAATTTAAATATTTAAATCAATCGTGCCAAAGTTCAGTGCATCTGGGTGAGAGAATTTATCTTGTGCGCTGTGTAAAATGTTCTAAATAAATAGCACAATATTTTAATAAATAACAACGTTGAAATTAAAAAGTTTGGATTTATTTTTGGTTTAAATGTGAACAGTAAACCCGACCCCAGACGTCACAGAATATTACAAACAGTCCGTGAATCTTTTGCTGATCCTTTTCTTGATTTCCACTTTGAATCTAAACCAGCTGAGGATTTTGAATTTGAGAATTGAGTTAAAAGAGGTCATATTTCAGTGTAAACGCTGTAGAGGGCTAATATCAGAGGACATTTGGTCCATTTAATGATCTCCTGTCTGTCCCTTCAGGTCTCTCACTTCCACTGCTGATGAATTCATGTTTTATTTTGCCACTTATCACATTCCCACAGTGGTCTCTTGCAGCGCTGATGGGCAAATATATACTTTCATGGAAATATGATATTCGGCAGCTTCAGATTCATCTTGAGAGGCCGTAATCAAAGGTTTTTGCTTTTTGGTGTGATGAAATCTGCCCAGTCAAGCAGACTTCTAAGCTGTTTGGTTTAATGTTTTCATTTTCACTTTTATGTTTTTCTGAAATTGGTTTTGCTTTTACTTCAAGGCATCGCCAGACTAACTCTCACATGTGAATTAGTCTGGAACCTATTGGACGGTATCTATTTTTCATACTTTAATAACTTCCTGACCTGTTACAGGGTACATGGTGTTATGATCGTGTGAAACAGCTGAACTCGACTGTACTCTGCTGTACTGTAGTTCTCCTTTAACGTAGGCGGAGCTGATTGTCATAATGATGCAACACCTGCAGTTGGGAAACAACACACACACAGGAGCTCTGCTTCGGCCTGAGAAGCTGCAGCTTGTAAATTTACTGCCAGACTGTGTCAAGTAGTCTGCAGTGTTTGCTAGCTTACCTTTATCAACAGGATTTAATCTAAAATACTCCCAGACAGGGAACTTTTTGTCTCTTTTACCAGTTAGTCCTGTTTAATGTCATCATATAGAACCTGCCTCATACTAAACAAACTTAGGTGAACAATCTATAGTGCATGGGCTAAAGTGACCAAGTGCATAGGGTGTGGTCAACTCCACTTTACTTTTTAAATGGAGCATAATCTTGGCGTAGAGTAAGGCACAAGGTCCACAGGGATCACATTTATTCTGTTAATTAATCAGAGGTGTGTCATGAATCCCTTTAACAGCCAGGTGCACCTGCCTCTGATGCAGTGCTTTTTAAATCATGGATTCTCAAAGTTTGAGAAGTGAGATAGAAAGTACTGCACTGTTGACTTTAGACCAGATTTTTGTCACTTTCAGCTTTCTGCTGCCTCAAGATAGCGATGCACTTACACATGCGCCTGACCACAGCTCATTGTAACACACACGTACATTTGCTGCTTACAACAAGATGTTCTGTTTGTTGTCTGAAAGTGAAGC
>JAJHUR010093995.1:0-19159 GCA_027495735.1 Lutjanus campechanus | reverse complement strand
GAGGGTTGATGCACAAGGTATAAATTAATGAAAGTGGGAATATGAGGAGAGATGGAGTGAATATGTTTAAATCATTACGCCAGGGTGGCCATCTTTAGAAACATCCTGAATTTGTTTCGCTAAGAGGAAGGCTGGCATTCAGCAGCTGCTACGCCAGCTCAACATCTGTCATTGTTTATGCAAAAAAGGCTGGATGGATGGTAAGAGCAAGCATAAATCATGTCCTACCAAAAAAAAAAAACTTCTAAACTTGCTCTGTGCCAGAAAACACCCTCGTCCCAAACAAGAATTCACAACTTCAAACGATTAAAAAAAATCTGTTAAAACCTTTTAAAATCTACAACTAGCAATACCTACTGTAAAAATGTGCTATTATAATCATCTTCAAAGATATAAGTATCTTTTTGTGAAAATGTTGGCCCTTTAAATTTGTGTCCAGATTTTCAACAACTGTCAGACTGTTACAGAAACATGATTTAATCAGGCATATAAAAGGTTATCGAACCAAAAGACGTCAACTCTGTAGCCCTTAAATAAAATTAGCTAAATGAAAATTATGGTCTAAAAATGTGCTTTGATTTTCAGAGAACTCTGGGCAACTTTAAGAAGCCAAATGGCCGCTCACTACGACTACGCTGTGAAGTGAATAAATGTAACACCGAAGTTACCTTTAATAATTGAATAATGCATTTGAAATTAGTAGTTTAATTAGTTTTCTTAATTTAATAATAATCATGAAAATAAATTAATTAATAATAAGGTCTGGACACGCCCCCTGTATGTGACATCAACTCTGTCGAAGAGAAGTCGTAGAAGTTTTTCTGTTATAATCATTCAAATGTAAATGTTCATAAGGATTCATAAGGTTCATAAAGAGTACATCTTATATTATATCTTGTTGTTGTGTTATCACAAAGACAAATTATATTATCAGGAGAAATTGTAAGTGGGCAACGTTATAATATTATACATTTCTTGAGTAAAACTATATTTAACTTTTTCAATAAATAATCTTGTATTTAATGCAACAAAACCCATTTAACATTTCCTACATGTTTTATATGATAACACTGACTTTTTGGGTATCTGACAGAGTTTACAAAATTCATGCAAAAAATGCTATTTAATAAGATATTTAATCAGTAGGAGGTTCACTGGTTATAAGGTGTAATAGCCAAAAGTTTGATCTTTTAAAATATATTTTCCCAGCATAATTAAACAGTGAAAACCAAAACACCCTCAAAACACAGTTTTGTCCCAATTCTCAAGAATGAATAATAAATAAAGTTACAGTTCATAAAAACACACACACACACAAACTCAAATGCTGGCATGCAGATGTGTGCACATACATACATAATCATTCAGGCATAATATACACATCACCGAGGAGAGAGCAGCGAGGTTCATGGGAATTCAGAGTTCTGGTTTAGGGTGCTGATTTGACTTACAAATTCTACAGGCTGCTGTCTACTGCAGAGGCAGAGAGTTGAATTGTCGTGCATGAGCAAGTACTTTTAAAAAAAACAACAAAAAAAGACGCCATATGCACCCGTTCCATGCATACAGCTCTTGAATATAACGTCACAGCCGTTCTCTGCTCCGAAAAGCTGCTGTTTGCTCTTTGTTTTCAGCCCACTCTACCAGATTAAAGCACTCTCAACTGCAAATCACATAATTCCACCTACAAAGGCAAGCAGCGTGCACAGGGCGTCACTAAAAGCTGCAGAAGAAAATGTAGTTTGTACGGCAGCTGTACATCTCATCCAAATGCATTTTCTATGCAGGCTATCGCCAGAAGATTGGGTGTGAATATGATTATGGAGACTATAATCACATCTGAGACAGTATGAAGAGGCCTCACAGGTGAATCATCTGAATGTCAATGACTAAAGTCACTGTTTGCACTGAATCTATGTCTGGTGATGAAACAGAATCAAAGATCAAGTTAGAATCATCCTGATCATGTCACCGATTATCTCGCATTCCTCAAAAGCAGCAAAGTCTCACCTTGTCTCTCAAATGATGTTCTGCTGCGTCGATGTTCAACGGGTCATCAAAGTTCAAGAGGTCCTGGATCAGAGCAAAAGACAGACAAGAACATGAAGAGAAAAGGTCCAGAGAGAAAAGACAAAAACAACAACAATGGGCCTCATGAAAGAAACCATTTACAAACTAATTTTCTGTTGGTTTTTTCTGTTCGAATCCACAATATGTTCTTATGTTGTCAGTACACATGGATTCCTGGGATTCCCCAGTGTTTTCTTCCTTTTGAGCACTCTGACCAGGATAAGAGAAAAATATCTCGTTTTCACAGTCCACTAATTGTTCGTCCAACGCAAGGAAACACAAGTTTAAATAAGATTTAAATATTTGTAATTATTATTTTTGATAATAGTAATTATTATTTAGACAGGGCTCTACAATAAGGCTTTCCTGCTTGCCTGGAGCAAGTAAAATGCCATGTCGGGCAGGTAAATCTGGCAACTCATTTGTGGCAACTCAACTGAATATCTGCGGATTTCAGACAAGATGAGACATCACGCTGGACAGCCCTAGATTAAACATGACAATTATTATTTATTTAATTAAAACAATTTGTACAGAGGCAAGTAAAAATTTACTTCAGGCAAGTACATTTCTGACACACTTGCCCAAGGAGCATTCACACTGAACCTTCTTTATATAATCTTTTTTTAATAATTATAATTAAGATATCGATAGTTATATGATGATCAAAAAATATATTCAATATGCGTCATATTTTACAAGTTCAACTGTTTAGCAGTTTAAATTACTTGTTTTGTTCAACCAACAGTCTTAAAGATGTCTATTGAGTCCATAAACTGACATGATGTAAGTTATCAGACAAGTCAAATAACAAAATTTATTATTTAGTAAATAATATTTGTTAAATATTTAAAATAAAAGTGTTCAATGAAATATAAAACTTTTCTTTTAAGCTCTGACCAGTTGGGAAAAAAAATACAAAAGCTTTTAATTGATTTCGACTTGACCACCAACCATTAAAGAAAAAAACAAAACTAGATTTAACGCTAACTCTTATTTTTTGTAACTCCTTCATTCTCTCTCTTCAGTTACTTTGCGTCTCTTTGCTGACACAGCATCACAACATGTGCTTTATTTATCTTTGCACATAAAAATAATATATTATATATATTTGCACCTGCCACACTTGCACATTTGCCCTTATATAGTGTTAATAACAAAAAATTGCCCACACCCCTCCAGCGTATGATAAAGCAGGATTCACCCTTCAGCACACCTGGGTAAGAGCAAATTTGGTTAAGAACATTTGGAGCATCTGGAGTTATATTATTATTTTTTGACTTTCTCTTAACAGAGAGAAAAGAAAATATAAGAGACAATTTACGAGACAGCTGCTGCACGAGTCCCACTGTGTGAAAACGAGTCGAGAAGCACAAGATTGATCATTGCCAGAAACTCAAATATTCGGTAATCTTGTTAGAGAACTTTCCGGGGTTCAATACTTCTGTGTATAAAGTTTGTCTCCCAGTAATTTTGTGTCCCGGCTGAGGGGGATATTGCCCACTTCAGCACTATTCGCTGTCTGCAAAGTCACCCTGGATTCTGCAACTACGACAAACAAAACAGCCTAATTATGCTGCTGCCTCAGAGATGCCAGGCACAGAATGTGAAGCATGAAACGGATTGTTATTAGAGAGATAAAAACCAGGATGGCCTGGGAGGTTGTTTCCTGATTAAGAGGTAAGATTTAGGGCATGACCACACATCAATGCAGATTACCATCACCATTATCATTGTAGACACAGTGCTGACCTCAGGCTAAATGTGGATAATTCCAAAAATGTAATCGATGATGGATTATGCAAGCTTGCAATTAGCAAAGTTTTGGTCTAGACTTAATAATCTGCTTACTTTCAGCTACTTACTTGCTGCTTTCTTTGGCATCCAAAATGTTTAAACAATCTGTTTTTTTTAAAAATAGATCTTACACCAGTCATTTCATAACCCAAAATGTTATTAGTTATCAAATTACATCATTTTCTGAAGAATTTGTAATGAGTTACTGTCTCATTACTAACTCTGAGCATGCTTTCAAGACCTGGCACAAAGAGGACATGGAGGACCAGCTGGGGATGTGTTTCCACAAACATAATGTGTAATCCAATTTTCTTGGTTTTATTTCCCTATCATCTCTAAGTGCTCCTGATAATGAGAGATTATTACCCCCCGAGTCAAAAATGGTAGTTTTATTACAGCTGTAATGAGAGATAAACACTGGCTTTGGCTAATCTCATCTGAGTTTGGACTAATGTCACTGGTGTAACATACATAAAAACCAAAATAAAATTAAAAAAAATTCAATAGTGTGGATTTATTTGCTGAGAGGGTTAATCAATGGAAAACTCTCAAAGCCTGGCATTGTCAGACCTCTCACTTCATTTTCAGTTTCCAAGGGGCATTATTAACACGAGCAGGTCAAAAGGCCTGTGGACGCAACTGGACCTACAACCAACCGGAGCAATGAAACGTTTGACGTAACGGTTTTCAAGCAGGGGACAGAATGGCAGCCTTTCTCTCATTAAAGTTTCTGAAAATTCGGTAACCTGAGGTGGTGCGCTGGTTGGACCTGCTGACTAGATGTAACTGGATAGACCTACAACCAATCACAGCAGTGAAATATGTGACATTTGCCTTTTCAAGTCTGGGGCCTCATTCATAAAATGGACGTTGATCATTTTTTTGTCTAAAGCATGGCTTGAACGAAAAAACATGTTTAAGTAGTTATTTATAAACCCCTTGATGTGGAAAGGATCCTATCTCTCTTTAGTCTAGACTTCACTTCAGTGACTCTCCTGCTGGTTATGTACAGGTAATGCCACCTGTGGTGAACTTTGTATCAGCTTTAAGAACAACGTGATACGAACGATCAATTAAAGACGTGAGGAATTAGCGAAACACCCCCAAGCAACACGTTCAAGGCTATTTCTGATTAAACCCTTATCTGTGCTGGCATCAAATAAAGGAAAATCACTGATTGTGAGACAGGTGCCATCAATTTCAAATAATTTGAGATTTATACAGTAGATCACAAAATTTCTTCTCAGGACCTTCGTAAACATGTTTTTGCGACTCAAACTTAAGCACATTGTTGGAAATTATCTTTGGTTAAGTTCAAGTAAATCTAAGAACATTTTTATAAATAAGGCCCCTGGACGAACGACACTCCTCTGTAAATCATCATATAGACAATGCCCCGAATTAAATAAACGATTGTTATTGGCCTGGCCAGATCCAAGGCTTGTCAAATTCTGTCTGAATTAAACACGGATCAGACATATCTGCCAGAGCAAATGAAAACATGATCTCAGCAGATTCGTCTGGTTCCCAGGCTAGGGAAAAATGTGCATACAAAACTAAGTTTACCATTCGTTTTACTAACAACCTGTGCAAATTGCTCACAACTAAACTGCAGACTACATTTACCTGGGCACTGCAATGACAAATCAAAATCTCTGACAACATATGCATGTTAATGAAGTAAAAACAAATAAAACTTACAGTAAACAAGGAGTTTAATCCCCAGACCACGTCCTGGAAAGAAACAAACAAAAAGACATTAATTATCAATTAGTCAAATTGTATTACCATTTAAATGAAAATCAAAACACACACTCTTGTTATAAATGGCTAAATCCTCACGCCTTACGACTAAAAGAAAGATAAAAACAAGTCAGTCATAACCAGAGGCCTGCATGGCACTAACAAAGAGCATCTTAGTTGTTACTGCACGTCTTTGTTTTTTGGTTTCATGTGCAGTACAATAGGTAATCTAATGTATAAAATAAATTATTTGTACTGTCTCATCAGTCATCTTACAGGAATATTATCAGGGTACCAGGAGAGCAGTGGCCCAATAATATGTTTCCTTCATTGAATCCCTGAATCAGCAGGAGCCACGGGACTCTTTAATGAACCACTGTAAGGTGACACTAGCTGTAGGCTGTAGGGAAAAGTGTACGCGTATGGAACAGAAAGGCAGCATCATAATTGTAGAAGAAAAGCAGTGACCAGGATTTAACACTGGAAGATATCACATTAGACCAACTAAAAAAAAAAAAAGCTTAATTTCACTGGGAGCTGCTGCAAACCACTGATAGCTGGTTCACTAATCTTTTCAAGGCTTCCGTTTAATTATCTTTTGCTTATTCCGCACACAGGTACTGTATATATTTCATTTACATAATGAAATGAAGCTGTGAACCTTGAATTTTTAGATAAACACACAACCAGCAAACAATCAATTTGGCTAACCGTGCAATAACAGAAAATGAAGATAATCTTGCCGAGAATTTCAGGCTGAGCCAGCCACAAAGAACAATTTTTTTTTAATCCAACTCTGCTTCCTTTGTACCAGTTACATACTAATAGGTTTAACTAACTAACTAAAACCAAACTATTACAAACTAGTATTAGAGCCAGCCTGTTATTAGAGGCTTCATTTTTACAGTAAACTGTTTTCAAAATTGGATTCGGTGTGCAGTATTTCAAAGGATGTCAAATTCAATGCAAATGCTGGTGCGCTCACTGCACTCAGAGGGCTGTCCTCTCACACAGAAGGCAGAGTGTGCAGTGAAATGTACGATCCCATAAATTATCATAATAGTGGCATTCAAAACAAAGTCAACACAAACTGACAGCACTGAAGCAGTAGGTAATAATACAAGAGAATGACTTATGATGCTCCTAAACAGTCATTTCAAGATGTTTCATCCATCACTCATGTTCAAAACGTAGTTAAACACCTGCTGTAAGTAATCCAGTAAACACAAACAAAATAATTAACCAACAAACTAATTCCATACACTGTGCACTACATACTTACGTAGTGCATCGTGTCCTGCTTTAGCAGTATACAAAATTATCAACTTGTATCTTTGGAATTTCACTGCAGATAAAACTTCACAATTAGATATCAAAATGTTTTTTCCCTAAGATTTAATTCTTTTTTGTTTTCCAAGATTTCTTTGGAGCGCTTTCACCACCACCCACAATTTATTAGGCTATTTTTTCAAGTTATGAGCTAAGTTGTGAGCTGCTTCTCCATTTCTTTTTTTGGCACTTTTCCAGTGTGAACTTAAGGCACACTTAAACTCTCTAACAATCAGTATGTAGTATGGATTTGGGACACGGCAATTGTGTCATTTATTTCCCTGCGGCGGCGCTCGGGCAGTCTGAAGGTTCTTTCAAACAGCAAGAGGTTGCTGCCCGGAGACGGATATCATCTTGTACTCTGAATCAGCGGCCACGACTCCTGGTTACCTCTGATCCTGACAGCCATTTGGCTTAAGAGAGCAGATGGTAACTTTAAAAAAGGAGCTGTATGACACAGAGAACTCAGTAGAATCAGCTCTTGTATCGTTTCACTCTCCGTAGTTTCTGTGGTTGCCATGGTCACACGATGAGGCACAGTGTGAAGTTGAAAAAGCTGAACCTCCTTTAACTCTCGATGCAGCAGCAAATAGCTACACGCATTCACGAGAGCGATGGATG
Source organism: Lutjanus campechanus (assembly GCA_027495735.1). Taxonomy (NCBI): domain Eukaryota; kingdom Metazoa; phylum Chordata; class Actinopteri; order Lutjaniformes; family Lutjanidae; genus Lutjanus; species Lutjanus campechanus. Next base: position 11,599 of record JAJHUR010093995.1, on the reverse strand, counting down.
TCCTCCCTATGTTGAAAACAATAGGAGCCACAATAGTGACAACCGCTTGCTTTGTGAAAGCACCTTCATATTTAGGCACACGGGGTGTGCAGTACATGCAGAATCCTTGGATCGATTCCAGTTGCAAACCCAAAACTCAGTGCCTTGTCCTGAATTTACCATTTGAGCTACTACTGCAAAGAAAAAAAAAAGTATTGTAAGTTTCTCTCTCTCTCTCTCTGTGTGTGTGTGTGTGTGTGTGTGTGTGGGCTGAAGTGGAGATGAGTGGTGACCAGTGAAGAGGGACATCATCACCCACTCAAAAACTAACACAATCCTTTCTGACTCACAGCTTTTGCGCTTACTTTTTCTCACATATTTTTGTGCATTCAAAGTGACAGAAATGAATCCAAGCCCAATCACTCTCACACATCCACATTTAGGTGAACAAGCTGGGACCAGGGACACAAACAAACATCCACCAGCAGTCACACACAGGTCAAGGACAAAAAAAAAAAGCTTGATAGCCAAACCAACACATCTCACACATCTCAGGGAAGAAAACATCCTTCACCTTCAGACGTGAACTCCCTTGAGCTACAGAAAAGAAAATCAGCACATGCCTGACGAGCCATGGCTTACTCTCTCTGTAAATGGCAGCCACCACTCATCAGATTTCCAGACAGATAGCCATCAAAAGCTACAAAAGACCACTATCTAACTCACCGCTAGCTATGTTGTGCCTGAAAATTGGCAACAGAGGAGGTTAAAATATACACTAAAATATAGTGGTGAAACTGAAATGTGAATATGAATGGATTTCAAATCAGCTGTGAGCTAATAATTGAAAGAAATGATGACTACTTTCAAATCCCAGCTGTTAACCTTAGTTTGTAATTACTGTTTCTTTAAATCAAACTTATTATAGCTTTTTTATTGCCTTTAACCGGTGGGCTTTTGATTGTTGTCAATTGTTAAGTTTTTTATTGTTTTTATTCTCCGTGTTTCCTATTGCTTTCTAGTATTGTTTTTATCATTTGTTTTTCAGGTTTGTCCCCGCGTCCTCTGTAAAGCACTTTGGGTTGTGTTTGTGTATGAAATGTGCTAAATAAATAAATTTGTATCTCCTTGCCTATGGCAGTGGGTAAAACCAACAGTCTGTATAGGCACTGAAGCGCCAGTTTCAGCCTCACCCTGCTAGTGATGCACTTTTGACATCTATTTTACCGTTTACAATACAGTTAATTCCTGCACATTTATAATGAAACTGTTGCACAAATGTATTAATGCCAATTACACGGAAGTTACAAAGCCACAGAGTGCGTTTGCTGTCTCTTATACACATCTATATTTAGGCACACGGGGTGTACAGTACATGCAGAATCCTTGGATCGATTCCAGTTGCAAACCCAAAACTCAGTGCCTTGTCCTGAATTTACCATTTGAGCTACTACTGCAAAGAAAAAAAAGTATTGTAAGTTTCTCTCTCTCTCTCTGTGTGTGTGTGTGTGTGTGTGTGTGTGTGTGTGTGTGTGGGCTGAAGTGGAGATGAGTGGTGACCAGTGAAGAGGGACATCATCACCCACTCAAAAACTAACACAATCCTTTCTGACTCACAGCTTTTGCGCTTACTTTTTCTCACATATTTTTGTGCATTCAAAGTGACAGAAATGAATCCAAGCCCAATCACTCTCACACATCCACATTTAGGTGAACAAGCTGGGACCAGGGACACAAACAAACATCCACCAGCAGTCACACACAGGTCAAGGACAAAAAAAAAAATCTTGATAGCCAAACCAACACATCTCACACATCTCAGGGAAGAAAACATCCTTCACCTTCAGACGTGAACTCCCTTGAGCTACAGAAAAGAAAATCAGCACATGCCTGACGAACCATGGCTTACTCTCTCTGTAAATGGCAGCCACCACTAATCAGATTTCCAGACAGATAGCCATCAAAAGCTACAAAAGACCACTATCTAACTCACCACTAGATAGCTGCATCTAGTTGCAGGCTTCATGGCATAACAATCTATAAGTTCAAGGTACAAAACTGCTATGTTGTGCCTGAAAACTGGCAACAGAGGAGGTTAAAATATACCCATGATTTTGTGCTATTACAGCAAACATCTGCCATTAACGATTATGCATTGTAAGTGAAATAAAAAGTCAATTTAAAACCAAACAGAGTGGTGGAACTGAAATGTGAATATGAATGGATTTCAAATCAGCTGTGAGCTAATAATTGAAAGAAATGGTGACAAATCCTAGCTGTTAACCTTAGTTTGTAATTACTGTTTCTTTAAATCAAACTTATTATAGCTTATTTATTGCCTTTAACCGGTGGGCTTTTGATTGTTGTCAATTGTTAAGTTTTTTATTGTTTTTATTCTCCGTGTTTCCTATTGCTTTCTATTATTGTTTTTATCATTTGTTTTTCAGGTTTGTCCCCGCATCCTCTGTAAAGCACTTTGGGTTGTGTTTGTGTATGAAATGTGCTAAATAAATAAATTTGTATCGCCTTGCCTATGGCAGTGGGTAAAACCAACAGTCTGTATAGGCACTGAAGCGCCAGTTTCAGCCTCACCCTGCTAGTGATGCACTTTTGACATCTATTTTACCGTTTACAATACAGTTAATTCCTGCACATTTATAATGAAACTGTTGCACAAATGTATTCATGCCAATTACACGGAAGTTACAAAGCCACAGAGTGCGTTTGTTAAGCCTGACTGTGTGTTCGCTAGTTATTATTGCTACAATGAACACAAACACACTCAAAGATAAGCTCTTGTGCTGTATGCAAAGCTGCTTTTCTTGCAGCTTAGACTCAAGGCCAAGAAAGAAAAGTATTCAAAACAACAACAATACACAACTGAGACTGGAGTACACTGTAAAAGACAAGGTATCTGCATGTTTTAAAAGAAGAGAGTATTTTGATTTCTGTATGTTCTTTAGGTGGTGGATCAGACTAAGAGACAACAGTAACAGTAACATACAACAGTATGTCCTGAAAGGAAAAAATGATTTGAGGCTGTGTATGCAAACAGTACAGTCAGCCATGAATCAGGTGAAGGTAAATGAAAAACAGGATCGTGTGTCTGTTCAACATCTCCTCACTGAGGTCTCACTATTCCTGGATCCTTGTGAGTTTGCATTTCAGCCAAAGTAAGGGGGTTGAGTTCACATGGCTGACACTGACCAACAGCATGTGTGAAAATCTGGAGCAACATCACAGTCTTGTCGAGATCGTGATCTGTTCATTTTAGCGGTGTGTTAAACACTAAGGGTGGGAATCTCTTGGCACCTCACGATTCAATCTGATTCCGATTCAAAGGGCCTAAAATTCAATGATTTTACAAATTCTCAATGCATCTTGATGCCTCAAAATTTTGAACTTGTAAGCCATGGGGTCAGATTGTATCCATCTGTAGCTGCTCACGTTCAGCCATCCTCACCAAAACCTAAGAAGCAGCCTTGTTTATGATGCAGCAACACAATGCAAATATTACATGTAAGAGTCGGAATCCTTGTGTCCAATTTGATTCAGAATATATTCTTTATCGAATGGAAAGGGGGCACAATTTTCAGTCTCTTAATCCAGTTTTCCTGGAATACAACATGAAAACTAACGCACAATTAGATGGTCTGCAGCCTTTTAATTTTAAACATTTAACCGCATTAATTAATGAAATAATCAATCTAGAAGTATCATACAGTCTCCTGTCTGTATGTGAATAAGTGAGGGGGAGGTGGAGTGCTCCGCTGTGTTGTTAATAACGTGTCTCTAGCAGTGGAGAGCAGCCTCTCTGCTGCACCATGAGCTCTGCTGAAAGACATCGCTGTGCAGGATGCAGAGCAGGGCCAGAGTTTTTAAGGTGAAGAGACTGAGCAGACAGCTATTTTATACACAACAGCACTGGTTACAGTTAGGCTTGGGTGGTAGCTATTTTTTCAAACCTTCCAAACTTCCTGGTATTTTTAGTACCCCCTCAGTGTAGGCGAAGCTGATGATCATCAAAGTGATGCTACTCCAGCAGTTGGGAAACAAAACTTTGCTTTGGTCTGGTCTGGTCTTGAGAAGCTGCAGGCTTTATTTATTGAGAAACTGGAACCTAAACTGTACATTTACTGCCAGATTGACAACTTCACTTGCCGCCTTTTCCTCGTCTCAGCTCGTATTCACCTCTACCAGTGGGACTAAGCCCAAAACAAAAGAAAGTGGAGCATCTGTATTTTTAATTGTATTGAACATAATACCTTTGGGGTTTCTAAATACCCTGGCATACTGTAATACCTTGATACTGCCCAAGTCGAGCTGAAGATGTTTAATACTGCAGTGTATGTTGTTAAGCCACTCTTGTTTATTACAGCTGATCGCTGCTCTGGTCCATTAACGTCTTAATGTTAGTCCGTGGGTCATGCCGTTAAAAGTATTCACAATACACTTCACGTTTGTCACGCAAACGCAATTATTTAGACACTAAATCTAAACATGCTTGCAACTGCTGCCTTTTGAGAAGATGAAGTACATCTCTCCCTGTCAACTGCTGTTAACCTGAGATTGATTTTCGACACTCAAGAATTGACTCAGAATCTTCCATCTTGCATCATGATATATCTTAGAATCGAGTATTTCCCCCACCCCTATTTAACACCATCCAGCCCCACTGCTAGTGGGGGCTGGTGGATCTTGGATCTTGGATCTGATCCTAGCCTCATTCTACGGATTAAGGATTTGCTTCTGAACCGTACCCAGCAGGTTAGATTTAGCACAGCCAAGTCTTCCCTTAAGTATATAAAGACAGGGGCCCCACAAGGCTACGTACTGTCTCCCGTACTGCATACACTGTACACCAACGAGTGTCGACCTTCAATCTCCACTTGCATCTTTTTTAAGTATGCAGATGATACAACCTTGGTGGGGTTCCTAAAGCCTGACAACTCATCCTTAGGTGGCTTTGACAAAGAGGTAGGGAACTTTATCAAATGGTGTTCTGACAACTTTCTCGAGGTTAATGTGTCTAAAACTAAAGAAATGGAAACAGCTTTTAGATGCACTCACAAAGGTCACAATGAACCCACTGAGAGATTATGAATACTTGGGGATAGACATTGACGACCAGTTGAACTGAAACGACTGTGCTACAGCAAAGGTTAAAAAACTGCAACAGCAAATGTTCTTCGCTTGTTATGTCCTGCAACTGTGTTAAAAAGTGGTCCTCCAAAGTATCCTTTCCTTTGGCCTGATTTGAGTTTTTGGTTAGATGTGCAACCAAAACCAAGGAAAGTTGCAGCACATGATCCAAGATGGTGAGTAGGGTAATTGAGGGAACTGTAGGCCTATCTTGTAGGATTTTCATCTGTTGATTGTATTTTTGCACCCTGACCACTCAAACTCAAAGTTTATTTGAACTTGTTTATGTCTACCACCTCTATTCCCACCCCAAATCTCCTTACCAAACTGATTACAATGGCACAGCTTGGTTACAGACATTAAAATAGCTGATGTGATGCCATTTACAGTATTTGTCTGCTACAACCCACCACCCAGTGAGGTGATTTAACATTCTGGCTCTTGTGCACGATTTTGCTATTAGTGTCTTTGAAGAACAGTGGAAACGTCTTTGGAAGGTTCTTCATACTGCAAATCAATACCAAGACTTGAGTTTTTTTAAAGCCTGTTTTAACTTCATACTGCATGTGTTGCTATTCTAATCAGCCACTTCCTCTATTTTTACAACCACATTTTCATCTCACAATAGTACCTTTCACAGTGAACCGCTCAAACGTGTTTTGGCTGTGATGCAAAACAAGTGGTTGTTCAAAAGAGCAACTTGTTTTTCCAGGAATGAGCAGCCAACCACGCACACATTTACAGCACATCAAATTTTCTATTTCACATTGTTCATTTTGTGATTTTCTTCAAGTCATACCGATTCTTAGTCACTTGTTGTCTGCCTGGTGTGAATGTTACTCTTTTTTATCAATCTCACCATCATCCATAATGGAACATGTCTCTTTGCTCGGAGCTTTTCGCTTTCACAGATTACTTGAGTTTGCTGCTGTGGATATATACTGAAACTAGAATTGCAGCCTCATGGTTGTTTGCCTCCAACAACTAGTTAAGTTGCAGTTTACATGTATTTCTGTCCAAACGCATAATATATGTAGTGATGTCTTTGAAGGAATTTAATTACAGTTATTAATTGTATGTTTTGGCAAAATGGAAGTTTAGACAATACTGACTTGTATGATTCCGTCTCCACTGAGAAACAAGCTGTCTTCCCTTACAGAATTTTTTTTAAAGGAGTACAGCGGAACATTATGATGTGACAGTAAAGTTGATCTTTAAATTTTTTGGATATAAAATGTCATTACTTGTATCCTATTGATGAATTCTTGAGTTATGGCCAAAAACATGTTTGCAAAGTCACAGAGACTTTTGACCAATAAAATCTAACCAGTCCATCTCCAAGTGGGCATTTGAGCCAAGTTAGAAGAAATTCCTTTGAGGCGTTCTTGAAACATCGCGTTCACAAGAAATGTGATGTCATGAGGTCAGTGACCTTGAACTTTGACTTTGATCACCAAAATCTAATCAATTCATCCTTTAATTCCTGAAATGAAAACATAATGAAAACATAATGCCTTCGGTCATGGCGGTCACAGGCATGGACATATAAAAAAGTCATTGACACAATTTTTAATCCAGGTAGAAAACTTGTTAGCTAATGTGTTTGCAAAGTTAAATAGTAATAGTTAAATAGGCTAAATAGTATGGCTGAGTGGGTTCAAAAGGCTGAGCCTGTTCAGAATGCACTTACAGATGTGTGGTGTGGGGGGAAAAAAACATGAAAACAAGTGACGTAAAGTTTTCAGTTGAAGTGTCTGCAAATGCAACCTGAAAGGGAACACGTTGGATCTGACCACAGACAGAATGCAATTACACTGGAGCCTGATTTTACTATAAAAAAAAAAAAAATAGATCTAATAAAATAGTCTGTCTTTGAGCTGTATTTTCCTAGCAATGACGTCCAGTTCTTCATGGTGACTGACATCATGCAGAGCAGAACATAATGTGTTCAGTGACATGGAGTCCTGATGACATTGCAATGAACTACACAGCTTGACAATTTTCAATTATGTAGAATATGTTTTTCATTTTGTACAAGAGGGAATCAGAATGAGGCTTTTCCCCCCTGAAAGCAGAGAAAGAACATCTCAAAGTGGAAAAGAACCCTTAAGGATAAAACAAATCCTGACAATAAGTTCAAGTGCAGTCTTGGCAGGAAGCTCAAACAGTACCAAGAGGATTTACTGGATAACCCCCTAAACTTATAAATCTGGTACTAGAGGAAGGAGGGTCATCCAATACCACTGAGAGAGTCCCTGTCGCTCCACTTCTAAAGGGCAATATGCACACGGTTACGTATTTCCGTAATCACAACTTCATCCTACTGCAGTGATTGAGATGTTGATCTAGCCTCGCACCCCTGCAGAGAAGCATCTGACTGTATCAGAATGGTTAGTAAAAAATTTAACATGGAAGGCAGAGTTCCCCCACACTGTGGTGACTATCAAGCATAATTTGAGTCAAATCATGAGTAGGGAGAGCAGAGGGCGTCCTTGCTTTAAACTTCAGTGAGTATTTCTAAACAGCTTGCAAAAAGTGCTCAACTGAGTGAAGGGTAAACCATAAGAAGCAAAAGATCTCTTTTATATGCAGCTGAAAGGCCTTTCATTGTGTAGTTTACCTTCACATGGCTCCACTAAAGACTTTTCATTGAGTCCTGTGAGGATTTGGCAGTTTTCTCAACAGCCCTCAGCAGTATGTTTTGCAGCTCCATTTTTATCAGTTTAAGAAAGTAAAGAAGTGGCTGAATATAGACAAGGCCTCATGTCAAGGAGGGTCACACTGCCAACCATGAGGAGACCAAGGTTTACAATCTACCTGTTCAATATCAACTTCTTCAAGATTTGAGCACAACAGAGACATTGTTATAAGATCACAGATTCTAACATGCCCACGATTCTAACCTTACAGATACATAGACTACATGTTTTTTTTTCTTATTTGTCAAACTATTTGACCAACAAATATAATATTTCCAAATTAAATTTTCTTCAGCTTCATAGCTTCACAACCTCATATGATGAGCACTGCACTAAACAGCTGCTACATCGATTCAGACATTAACCCTACAAATAAAATGAACTATGGAATTAATATATTCTCCCAGCGGTCAATATATGACAAAAAAAACAAACAAATATGAATTCCCTTTAGAGTTAATGAGAGTTCCTGGAATAGCAGCCTGCCCGTGGACCAAGAAAAACACACAGGGCAGATGAGGATACGACATAATCTGAACTGGACCACTTCTTGATTATCACGCAAAAAAAAACAAAAACTTAATTGGACCAGATATGTGATCGTTGCAACTTAAGAATTACAATTCAGTCTCAAACTCAAATTGGCTTGAGGCCACTGCTGGTATTGTCATCTCATTGGAGGGGGGGGTCACTTCAGCATTCACGTTGTACAAGAAAGTGCAATACTTCTGAAAATGTACTCTTTTATTTCTATTTACATACTTTTCACACTTAACACAAACTCAGAAACTGTTCTATCACTTTGAATTCACCTTTAAAATAATTTTGTGGGCCAGATTATATTATATTTTTGATACCATGTTGTGGGCTGGAGGGAGGGGGCGCAGGGGCAGGAAACAGCCCCCAGGGCCAAAACTTTAAGACCTCTGCTCTAAACGCTTTGTTCAACAAAGACTGAAGTCGATCTGTCAGCTTTCATTGCTTAAACTCGGCGCAAACAATCACAAGTTAAAAGAAACCTCCACTCTGAACCAATCCAAAGCCTTCATTTATACTGGGGCAGTGAAATTATATGTTTACTACTGAGGAGAATTGGGAGGAGAGTATCATGTCCAGTAAGGCGTGTACTTGAAACATGGAAAGTCTGTAGGTTTGTTCAAGCAAAATCCCCAGACAATCAGTAGGTGGTGAGATCTTTCAAAAAAAAAATGTTTTTCTTGACAATGTAACTATTATCTAATAACTGATTATAGTTATTTACTTCATGTAATCTGATTATGTAGTTAGAAGTTACAAGAACCACGATGTGTTCTTGAATTGTCCAAAAACCTGGGTCAATACTTGACACACTTTCGCTCTCTAGTTTGGCTGTGCTTTATTACACTTATGTTGGTTTAGTTATATATGATTTTTTTCCCTAATGTTTGCTATTAAAAGTTATAAAGGTCTATTCTGCTACAAAACTGCGAAACTGAACATGAAATATGTCATCTGAACTTTAAAGGCATAACATGCACCAGTTTCCTAAAAGACACTTAATAAAGTCCTATAAACATCCTTTATGACCGACCAGAAGTGTGCAGTGGTGTCTGTGTCCACAGAGTCCTGGCCCTCTGCCTGTATTTCCTTATTTTCTCATTACTCTGCTGTGCTCAAGACGATTTACCAACCCGAAACTTTCTGGTGTGTTCACAAACAGCTCAGACAAATCCTACGTATTCCAGCTTTAAAGAAGACAGATGAATTCCTCTTCTTGAAAAAATGCCCAGTAAAAAAAAAAATCTTTAAAACATCTTTTAAAAGAGACATTTTGTTTTATAGAAGCACATTTTCTCAAATAAACATAATTAATTTACCTTTAATGTTCTGGTGGGGGCCCAGCCTGTGCCATCAATAGAGTGTTCCCGCAATAAGCTGCATTTAGAGAATAAAAGAAATACAGTCATTTATAATGCATGCATGTTGTTGAAGATAACTCCTGTAATGCCCCTCCCGCAATGCCAAAGGTGACCACTAAACTGCCGATCTCTGCCCAAACTACCCTTAAATTTCAGGTAACGTGTGCAAGAATGGATATTTCATGAAGACACGTATTTACATCTGTTTCTTAGCAGGACCAACAATAACAACAATAACGTAAAATACGATAACTTGAGATAAAGAGAGGAAGAAGTTGCATATGTAAGAACAAGTGATGAAGGAGGCAGCCTCACCTCAAACAGATCTCTCCATTCTCTGTGATGTTAGGATGCCATATTCTGGTCAGACATCTCACTTTAGGAGGCTGGAGAGAACAGTAAGAAAGAGAAGACAGAGAGACACACATTTTTGTTTATTTTGTTATTTCATACTACCTTAAACAAAACCTTTAATAACCAGCATTTACTCATCAGAGAATCTCAACATGAGAAAAGTTTTTGCAGGAGGTGTGAATGGAAATAACTTCACGCTTTTGCTGCTGTAGCAAAACGAAAGTGGTTTATTATTAGATGAGTGTTTGGCCTCAGGTCCTCATTAGTGGCCAGTATTAAGTTATCAGAGCATAACATCAAGTACAATTTTTCAACATTATGTAAATATTATGTAGTTATGTTGACAGACATTTTGCTTCCACAGACATTTTGCTTCCACAGACATTTTGCTTTGGTTTTGTGAGCCACTCCGATACAAAACCAGTTACAGAACAATTTTCTGTCAAGGTTAAAACAGCCTTTTTTTAAAGTAGCAGTGACGTAAGCTCCTCAATGACTCCCCAAGGTTACCTTTTCTTCTTTTTGTAAAATGCTTTTCAAAAATAATTCATTGGCATTTTGAATTATTTGTTCAGTAATGACACATAAATAGATAAATGGCCAGGAAAATGCAGCAGAACCATAAAAAAAATAAAAATAAATAAACTACAGCATTTGTCTCTGAAGTGATGTGATTAATATGTTTTGTGCATTTTCCCACTTTGCTTTTTTTGTGAGATTCAAACCGAACAGCCTTCAAAACTCAGGCCAGTGTCCACGCATGGTTTTATTCACTGTTTGTGGCCAACACGGACGCTTCTGTGCCTTGTGTGTCTGTGTACGCTCCACGTCTCACTGTGTTCTGGGCTTTTAACTTGTCTGGTTAGACAGTGTTCAGATTTGTGAAGGCAAACATCCGCCACAGGGCTTCTTCATTAACTCACTTTCAGAGTTTTATATTTCGAGGCATGTTAAAACACGTCTATACATTTAAAATAAAATCTGATTTTTGCCTTTTTGTGAATCTGTGAAGATACTTAGCCTTAAAAGGCTCCCCTCATTAACAATTTAACAACAAAGAGTGTTTTTATGGTGCAGCGGGGATGTTTGAAAGAGAAGAGTAAGCTGGCTGTCGTTTTCCACAGCGGCAGAAAAATTACTACAACTTTGTAATAGGGCTGGGCGGTATGACCCAAAATTCATATCACGGTATAAATTGAATCCCGTCACGGTAACTGTATATATCGCGGTATAAATGTCGCGGTGTAAAACTTATAATGGAAGTAGGGCTGGGCGATATGGCCTAAAATTTATATTGCGATATAATTTGAAGCATGTGCTGTAACAATATATATTGTGATATAGTCTTTTCTTCTGTATATGTCAAAATGACTGTTTCTGAACATACTCACATAGCAGATACATTGCAGCAGAATAAACACACTTCAAAACTTAGTAAAAGAAAATTAAGTAATTTTGAAGCTGTGTAACGGATCTTTCTCCAAACAATGTAACACAAAATTAAAAACAGTATTTTAGGAAAAGGTT
>JAJHUR010093994.1:0-58698 GCA_027495735.1 Lutjanus campechanus | reverse complement strand
GGGGGGGGGGGGGGGGGGTGTTGCTGGAAGAGCCGAGTTTATACTCGGGTCACAACAAGGTCACATCGACTCTAAAACCAGTTATTTTCTGCTCTTTGTCTGTTTTTGTCTTTTAATTTTTGATTTTTTCTGACGATAACGTTGTTTTTTGTCTCAGTGGAAATTTATTCAAACTCTTTTTTCTTTTTTTCGTTCTGACTTCATGTTTGATCAGTTTTCAGATGATGCAGATATTTTTTTCTGATTTACACAGAAAGTATAAATGTTCAGGTCACCTGCTGCTCAGGTTTATTCCTCCTCCTCCTCCTCTTCCTCTGCTGATGAGGATGATGATGATGATGATGATGATGACTGTAACATGCGGCTGACCTCCAGCTGCCGCCGTCACTCAGCGTCCTCCGGCCTCCGACAGGCTCCGCCCCCCCTGACATTTATAGCTGCTGTGTGAAACAGAAAACCAGCGAAGCAGCAGGAGACACTCAGCACATTCTGCTCAGACTGAGCTTCAACCTGAACATCAGTGATGAAGAAGAGACGATGATGAAGGCCAGCGGGAACAGCTGATTCATGCTGATTCATGCTGATTCCTCTCTGCATTATTAAAAAGGACACAAAGAAAAAGTGAGCTACAGTCGTGGGGTTTCTCCAGAGGTCCAGTGAACACTGAGGCGACACCAGCTGGCCGCCGGTCGGCATGGCAACATCACCTCTGTGCAACATTTTAGTGCGCGGTGACTCACATCTTGTTCTGAGTGTGCAGAGTGCAGCCACACACACTTCTTTCCTATTGGCTGAGGCTGTGATGTCATGGGTCAAAGTTTTAAGTTAAAAACTGAATTAATTTTCCCTCTCAGAGAATTAAAGGTCACATCCTGCAAAACTTCTTCATGATTTTTCAGCAGAAATATTCGTCCACTGCGTCTCTGAAGGCCCCGAATAAAACAAACTGCCTTCTTCTCTTTTTCTTAGATTTACCTCCTTTACACTGTAAAAAAACAAAACAAAACAAAAACAAATCAATTATTTGTATTTTTGTATTTGTATTATTTTGTAGTAAGAAGTGAAAATTTGTTTGGCAGTTCTACAAACTTAAAAAAGTTTCTTTCTTTTGTGTTTATTTAAACTCCAAAAACTCAAATCTGTTAAGAGATGAATAAATATAGATATTTATTTATATATTGAGTTTACTGAACATGAAATTATGGATTTTTATTCACTTCCTTTAACTTGCTGCAGTGACACGTGTGAAATTCATCTACAGAAACTATTTGAGTTAATCAATCATTTTGATTTAACTGTAATCAGAGTGCAGGTAACACAAACTCATTATTTTAATGAACCTCCAACTTTTGAGTTTAACTCAAGAAAATGATGATGTCACAGTGGGCAGTGGGAGCTGACCAATCAGAGCAGAGAGAGAATAAAAGAGCTGCAAAACATTAAATATAATCAGATTATTTAGTGAATTATTCTCAGGATTCAGAAATGTGATTAAATTGATCTGATTGATCTGAGAGAGTCCTAAAAATGTGAGAAAAGTCAAATGAAAATATAGTAAAATATCTCAGATTAAAGTCTGAATCTTGGGATTAAAAAATGAGACATTTAGAAGAAGAATTTATGGGAAAAAGAAACTTTTAAAGAAATGAGAAAATCTTATTTTACATTTTATTCTATGAATCAGCGGTTTTGTAATTTTGTAATCAAGATTGTAACATTAAAGTAAAACAACTGAAGCAAAAAGTAAAAAACTATTTTAAAAAGATCTGATCAGAAAATGTGATTTATGTGAAATATTTAAAACTATGAAAACTGTCAAATCTGAATTTTAATCTCATGATGTCCCAAAAATGTGAGACTGAAATAATTTCAGGGGAGATTATTGAAAATATAGATAATGTAAAATGTCTCCGATGTAAAGTTTGAATCTTGGAATCAAAACGATGAAAGAATTTAAAAGGAAAAAAAACTATAAGAAAAAATATAAGAAAATCTTATTTTAACATCTTGTTCTAAAAATCTGAGATTTTGTAATTCTGTAATTTTAAAAAAGTGAGATTAAAGTTTAAAAAATACAAGAAATCTCTGATCATAAATCAACATTTATGATTAAAAAAAGTCAAAACTATGAAATATCTCAGATGTGAATTTTAATCTCAGAATAAATAAAAAAAAAGATCAAAGTCAAACATTTAAAAGAAAAAATAGAAACCTTGATTTATTTTTTAAAATTAAAAATCTGAGTTTAACTTCAGTCTCTTCTGTTGCTTTGATTTTAGTAAAAGTTAAATTAATTGTGAAGTCTCAGATGTCAGAAAGTCCATGAACGCACCACAACAAACCTGTTCTGTTAGAACCCTCAAATAAAAATATGAACATTAGACGTCTCATTTAAAGTGAATCTGAGGAGAATATTCACCAGCTTTCATTCCACTCCCTTTGTTTGTTTGTTTGTTTGTTTGTTTGTTTTTAAAGCAGTGGTTGTAGGTTCCGCGTTGTCTCATGTGTTTAACCAAACAAGGTTCCTCTTGTGCTACGAGAGAACCCACTCTGAAGTAGGAGCTAAAAACCTGATTGGTTCTGAGAACTACAGTTGTTACTGTTCCTGAGAAGAAGGTTCCTCTGGTCTCAGATGTAACTTTGGCTGAAGTTTGTTTGTTTGTTTTTTGAGAACCCCTCTCAGTCTCAAATATTAAAGCAGATTTCTGTGTGAAGATTTAAAGACGAGACAAACGACAGTGAAATATTTTAGAAAAGTTACTGAAGAATATCTTCAGCCTCCAGTGTTTGAAACTGAAGATCTGAAGAATCCGGATCAGTTTTTAAGGGAAATGGAGCCTGTGGAGCTGTGAAGGACTTTTGTTTTGTCTGAAAACACTGAAAGCATGAAATGAAAATAAAACAGGATCTGAGACGGAGCCCTGGGGAACACCAGAGGAGAGCAGAGCTGCAAAAAACATCCAGCTAAATTCAAATGTTGTGGTTTCATCAGTCAGAATTTATTCAGAACTACGTTCTCCTTGTTTGTTGGTTTGTTTTGATGCTTTTGGAGGTTTCAGAAAGATTTAAATTATTTATTATTTATTTAAACATTCCTGTTTAAATAAGTTCCGCTTCCTGTTTCCTCTGTGAGAGTTTGTTCTTCTGAAGTTGTTGTGAATACCTCATCATTTTAACAAAGATATTATAAGACAATGTCTGTCAAAGACGGCTTGTTTGACAGGTTTGGATTTCAAACTGGTTCATACGACAGATCCAGATCCAGATCCAGATCCTGATCCTGATCCTGATCCAGATCCAGATCCTGATCTGTCCATTAAAGAAAGACAGGCTCTTTGTTGTTCTGCTCTGCAACATCGTCTCACTGCTTTAATGTTTGTGTTGCAATAATTCATTTGACCAGCTGAGCTCCAGAGTTTGAATCATCTCGTGTTCGATCAGCTGTGAAACGAAACGACAGAAGATTCAAACGTGTCGATGCTGCTGCTTCTTTAACAACAGTCTGAAGTTTCAGAGCTGGAAAAATATAATATATGTGATATGATCACAGATCATTTTTACATCATTATTCTTATTTTGATTGACAGACATATTAAAATATCCTGTTGTTGTGAATGTACAGGAAGCAGCCACACACTCTTCTTTCCTATTGGTGGAGGCTGTGATGTCGTTTTTATTTCAAGATTAAATTCAGCTTTTTGCTGACAGAGAATTAAAGGTCACATATTCTGCAAAATGCACTTTTTCATGTTCTTTCAGCACAAATATGCATCTGCAGTGTCTCCAAAGACCCAAAAATATGAATTCATTCAGAAGTTTTTTTGACACATTTTGTCTTCAACAATTGTTCAATGTTGTGTTTGTTCATGTGGGAAATGTTTCAGTTGTTGGATGTAAATATAATTATTGAGTGTGGTCCAGTCCTGCTCTACATGTGAAGTGTCTTCGGACACCTTTGTTTGGTTCGATATGAATAAAATTTGACTTCTGCCGTTTGAAAATAGCAGAAAGTCGTTTTGTGATTGTGATAAAAAATTAAAATGAATTCTGAAACCTTCTTTGGAGCTGTGACACAGTTAAAAGTGACTTTTGTGTGATGATGATCTTTGATAATATAACTTTATAATAACTGACTGTGTCTGTGTTGCCTTCAGGGTGCCGCCCATCATGTCAACACAAGCACCAACGTTCACACAGCCGCTACAGAGCGTCGTGGCACTGGAGGGTAGTGCCGCCACGTTCGAGGCTCAAGTCAGTGGTAAGAAAAACAAACCTTTTGTTTATCAGGAACATTAGAACAATAGAACGTTTCATGTTTAATAGAATCTGAAACACTACAACAGATTTTTGAACTCAAACTCTTAAGTTTCATAATAAACTTTAAAAAGTTTTGTTGAGTTATAATCTTTTGTTGAGATCATTTACATTTCTTCTTTAGATAAACTTGAATCTCTGAGTTTTAGATGATGAGACAGTCGATGTCTGTTCCTTTGAGATAAACAGGAGAACAGTGTTGCTGTGGCAGCCGAGGTCAGAGGTGTGTTTGTCTCTCTGGACGGAGCAGATGTGACTGTAATCAGGGACTGGAGGTGCTGAGCTGTAATATTCAAAGATACACGACAACAAATAAAGATAATATACAAAAAAAACCATCAAAAACAAAAGTTTCTCAAATTCAAAGCTTTAAGTTTATCTAAAGAAGAAAAGTAAATTGTCAGCAGTCGTTGGTAAAACTTCAAAACTCAAAAATCTGTTGCAGTCTGTCGTTCAGTCAGTTCATTTTGTTCTTAATGAAACCGTCTGAGCCGTGAACACGTGATACATCTGACACATGTTTACACCTGGACACACATGTGACACCTGCTCAGCCAATCAGATTCACTCGCTGCTCAATGAAATCAAGTCATTTTCCTTCTTCAACACAAACTCACAGAGAGAAAATCTTCAGACGACTTTCTTCTTCTTCTTCTTCTTCTTCTTCTTCTTCTTCTTCTTCTTCTTCTTCTTCTTCTTCTTCTTCTTCTTCTTCTTCTTCTTCTTCTTCTTCTTCTTCTTCTTCTTCTTCTTCTTCTCCTTCTTCTTCTTCTTCTTCTTCTTCTTCTTCTTCTTCTTCTTCTTCTTCTTCTTCTTCTTCTTCTTCTTCTTCTTCTTCTTCTTCTTCTTCTTCTTCTTCTTCTTCTTCTTCTTTTCTTCTTCTTCTTGGTAAAAATGATATTTTTGTTTGACAGTGATGCATTTGAGAGCAACATGTGTTTGAAAATCTGTAGTTGGTGCATTTATGGACTGTCTGACATCTGAGTTTTCAGATGAACTTTTACCAAAATAAAAGCAACAAAAGAGATTAAAGGTACTCTTTTTAAAAATTCAGGTTTTTAATTAAACATTTTTAATCAAGATGTTTGTTTTTTTTATTTTTGACTTTGGTCTCACTTTAAAAACAATCATTCCCACATTGTAAATCAGAGACTTTCATATTTTTAAATCTAAATCTTACTTTATTGTTATTCTGTTCTATGTTTACTTCTATCGAATGAATTCAGGATCAATAAAGTCATATTTTATCTTATTTTTGACTTTCTCTCTGATTTTTGATTCCAAGATTAAAACTTGGATGATTTGTTGTTCTTCTTTCATGTTTGACTGATGTAATAATTAATAATTAATAATTAATATCACATGTAGAACAAAACCTTTAAGATGTGATTTTCTTGGATTTTAAAAAAAAGTTTTTCACTTAAAAAACAGCAACTGCACACTAACAACACTGTGCAATCATCAGTTTATTTCTGCAAGCTTTCGGTCTGTGACCTTCTTCAGGCAAAAGTTTTTAACATTTTTATCCCTTCAATTCTTTAATGCCACATTTTTTATTCCAACATTGAAACTTTAATCTGAGATTTTTAAGTATAATCTCACAGCTTTTGTTCTGAAATTAAAACTTTATTCTAACTTGTTTGTATTTTTTTTAAAACAAGTTTCAACTTTTTCAGTGAAAATTCAAACTTAAATCTCACAGGCTTGAATCCTGAGAATAATCATCATTTCATTTTCTTTCTAAATCAAGTTTGAAGGTTTCCAGTTGATCATGTCGGTCATCGGTTCTGTTGTTCTCCAGGTTCTCTGACAGCAGACTGGTTCTGGTTCTTCTCTCCTCTGCAGGTTCTCCAGTTCCTGAAGTGAGCTGGTTCCGTGATGGCCAGGTTCTTACCGCCGCCGCTCTGCCCGGCGTTCAGATCTCGTTCAGCGACGGCCGCGCTGTTCTGAGGATCCCCGCTGTGACCGCCGCACACAGCGGAAGATTTTCCGTCAGAGCCACCAACGGCGCCGGACAAGCGACGAGCACCGCCGAGCTCCTCGTTACAGGTGAGCAGGCAGGTAGAACGAGATCCTGGAAAATAAAACCTGGTCTCAGACACTGACACAGAGTTAGAACCAGACTGAAGATCTGAAACATCAGGACTAAATGAAAACATCAGTTTCCCTCCACAGACTCTTTAAGGCTTAAATGTCTCATTTTACAGCAGATTTTCTCAAATAAAATAAAAAAATGTTTTAAAATAAAGTGATTCACTTCTACACGACAAGTTCTTTTACTTTTTCTACTTCAGGAATATTCTGATGCAAACACACATTTTGAATACATGAATTTTTCTTGTAACCAGGTATTATTACTACTTTTATTTTTGTTCTTTATTTTTCTGTTTGTGCTGTTTTAACAGACAGAATGTTCCTTCATGTTTCTTTATATCTTTACTACTTTGTCATGTTCTTCTTGGCAATAAAAGTGGTTCTGATTCTGATTTAGAAGTTTAGTTAAAATGTGGCGTATATAAAAATATCAGAATATAATACCTGAATTAAAAAAGAAAATACTAGAATAAAAACAATACTAGATTTTACAGTAACACAGCTTGAATACATTTGATGATTTTATATCACGAGTCCTGGCTGCTCTCTGAGTCTGTGGACTCTCTGTAATCGACGTGTCTTCTTCTCTCTGTCCGTCATCGTCTCCTCCAGCGGAGACGGCGCCTCCCAGCTTCCTTCAGAGGCTGCAGAGCTCCACAGTGAGACAGGGCAGCCAGGTGAGGCTGGACGTCAGAGTCTCAGGTATCCCCACACCTGTGGTGAAGTTCTACAGAGAGGGAGCCGAGATCCAGAGCTCGGCCGACTTCAGGATCCTCCAGGACGGAGACCTGTACAGTCTGCTGATCGCCGAGGCTTTCCCCGAGGATTCTGGGACGTATTCTGTGACCGCCACAAACAGCAGCGGACGAGCCACGTCCACCGCCGAGCTGCTGGTTCAGGGTGAGGACATTTACACCGAACCAACAGGTTTAACTGAGAAACAAGACGTTTGAGGACGTCTTCCTGGACTTTGATCAACATTTTCTGACATTTTATGGAGGAAACAACTGATTGATTAGTAGAAAAATTATTGCCAAATTGATCGCTGGTTGAAAAATAGGTTCAAACATGAAAACACCTGTTGAACCTATTTTTCAACGGACAAGATTGTGACAGGATTCATTTTTCAGTATTAATGTTTTCAGAATTATTATTTTTTACCTCCTAAACTAAACTAAAGTAAACTAAAGTAAAGTAAAGTAAACTAAACTAAAGTAAACTAAACTAAAGTAAACTAAAGTAAAGTAAAGTAAATGTGTGTGTTCAGGTGAAGAAGCCGTTCCAGCGAAGAAGACAAAGACCGTGATTTCGACCTCTCAGATCTCACAGACGCGTCAGACCAGAGTGGAGAAGGTACGAAATCCTCACCTGTCTCGTTTAATGAGTTTATTAAAGCCAGTGTTTGTTTGTTTTTATCCACTTTAATCTCTTCCTCTCTCCTCAGAGGATGGAGGCCAGTTTCCAGGCCACCGCCATGATGGAGATGCAGGTGGAGGGTGGCGCTGAGCTGACTCAGCAGCTGGCTCACAAGACTCCACCCAGAGTTCCTCCCAAACCCACGTCCAAGTCCCCGACCCAGCCCTCGCTGGTTGCCAAGGTGGCAGCAGGACGGCAGCAGTCGCCGTCACCCGTCAGACACGTGAAGGCGCCCACGCCCACGCCTGTCAGGTGGGTGGAGCTTGAAGCTGTAATATGTTGATTCTGTAGCAGCTTACAGTTAATTTTACAGTTAAAGTTTTAGTTTGTGGAGATTTTAGCTGAGCGAGCGGGGCGACGGCGCTGTCAGAGGTTGGCCCCCTACAGGCCTGTAACGTGACCTCCCTCCCCCGTCTCCAGGCCTGCCTCTCCCACTTCAAGACTCTCAGTCTCCCCCATCAGGCCGGTCAAGTCCCCCATCACCACACGCAAGCTGGCTGCCGCCGCCGCCGCGGCCGACGTCCTGCCGCCGTGGAAGCAGGGAGACTACATGGCGGAGGCCAGTTACACCACCATGACCAGTATGACCACCGTCACTCAGCTGGGCCAGGAGCAGCGCTGGGAGCAGCAGGTCACCGGGGTCAAAGAGGTGAGGTGGGGGCCCGCGTGGGGCGGGAGGGCTGGGGTTCACACCGCCATCTGGTGGTCGACTCATCCACAGAGCAATCTGAGAAACTGGAGGACGGACGAGATCCAAGTTTTTAAGGAAATTTGAAGTTCAAACTAACAAAACTTTAAAGTGATATTCCACCACAGATCAATAATCCATCAGTGTGTCCTCACCTCTGTGCTGATGTGATGATGGTGAAGATCTTCGGTTCACTAAACAATCCTGGAGTTTCAGCAGTTGCAGCTGATGTCAGTGAATGAAGACCAAATGTAAATGTAACAAAAGAAACACAACATGTCTCCATCCTGCTCGTGTGGTGTAATCCAAGTGTCCGCGAGCCGCGACATTAAAAATTAACCACAAAAGACGACATTTACACCATGTTTTTAGCAGAAATGTCGACTGTAGCAGGTAAACATGTAAACATGGCGTCGATCTCGCGAGACTTCGTGGAATCAGACATTTCAGGCTGCAACTGTCCCATAAACAGAAATCCTGGAGGGGCTGATTTCTTCCTCAACATGTTAATTTGTTATTTTACTTGGATGATTTTTACATTTTCATCAGTATGGAGATATTTAAGTTTAACAGGACCGTCCGTCCTCTTGTTGAACAAGTTGCTCCTTGAGTGTCAATGTTGAACTTTTGTTTTTGCCTGAAGTCAAAAATGTGAACAAAACAACAAAACAACATCTTTTTTATTCAGTTTTTATATGTTTTATGTGTTTTATTTCCTTCATAACTCTCTCGTCTGTCTGTGGATCCTCATGTTCTGCTCACCGGAACAAAACTAAAATCTTCTGTTTCAAATGTGACTAACCGACGTTCAGAGGCAGCGTGGTGAAGATGATGAGAACGGTAGGGTTGCCATGGCAACGACAATCCTATCAGGATGAGAAAATTAGAAACACGTCCATGGTTCCACCTGCCTTAAATCTGGATTCACTTTTCAACCCAAAACTTCTTTCACGTGGTTTTAAGTGTTTATGAACATTCAATGAAATTCTTAAAATACAAATTAAAGTATTTTTTACTGCAGTCAACATGTTATCAGACGGTTCCTGCAGTGTTTATCTCCATGAAACGTGACATCAGACCAACCAGAATATATTCACCAACTATACGCAGTCAAATTTTAGATTTATGTCAAAATTTCTCAAATGATTCTTTGTTAAATATAAACACAGTGTTTTTAAACCTCTTGACACAAAATAAAGACTAAATAATGTGATTTAATAACATTTATTATGAAGCATTTTACAGTTTGTCCACCTGTGGTCTCTCACCAGTTAATAAAATGACACCCTGACATTATTTCAAATGAAATTGATAAATTTAAAGAATAATCAAGGTAATCAGCTGCCACAATTTTCTTGAGTTAATAAACTCAAAAGTTGGAGGTGAGATATTTAGAGTTAACGTCACACATGCTCTTTAATTACAGTGAAATTAAGCCAAGTCAAATGTTTTCAGTATAGCACAGTATATAGTATTATTATAATATACTAAGAATATTATCCCATAGGGAACTCAGTAAAGTAATTTTCCTTTTAATTTCTTTAAATATTTGGGTTTTAATTACCTCATTAATTGAAAATTATCAGTTTCACAAAAAGAAAAATTTGACTAAGGTAGTAGAAGCTCAAAACAAATTAAAAAATTCACTGCTTATTAAAAATATTTAATTATTCGATTTTACACCATGCTAAAAATCTTTTTTGTTTACTCATCATTTACATGATTTTAATGTAAATATGTCCGTCCCACACTTTAAGTCCTCGCCACAACACTGAATAAAATCCATGATTAACTTTTGTTTTGAAATCCAAACAAATCTACTTCCTGTGGAATAACAATAATAACAAATGTAAACAATAATATGATTTCAGAGAGTCAAACATGCCTTTAGTTGAAGAACCACCCAAATACTGGAAAGTCCTCTTGTGTTGTTGCCGTGTTAATTTGGATTTGATAACTTCTGTAATTCAGAGACCCTCAGAGACCCTCAGAGACCCTCAGAGACCCTCAGAGAGTGTCGGGGTCAGTGAATTTGTAAAGTTTGGGTTGAAATCTCCACCTTTAATCCTTCAGTTCAGCCTTTTTCATTTCATCCATCCTCTTCAAATCAGTACGAATGTGTGTTGAACGCTTTGATTTTCTCTCAAATCTCATAAAAACTGTTTGGGACTTGTGAGGCCCAGAGTTAATCCTGTGGTTTGGTTATTAGCCTCAAACTGTCAAAATGGATCCAGAATCATCTGGAACACCAGATGACATGAGTTTTACCCAAAATGCCGAGGGATGGGACGATGCCCCGAGCCGTGAAGAGATGGGAAGTGACCATAACCTCCAGGAGGGTGTCTGTGTGTCGTCAGTTGAAGAAGAGCGAGAATCTGAAATACCAGCGGATGATGTAAGTGATGAAGACACGGCGGAGAAGACGTGTTTCAGTCTGTCACACGTCTGTCCAGATCTGTCCTCCGTCTTTAATCACGAGGACTCGTCACCTGTTTCAAACGGAGAACTCCTCCACCTTGATTCAACTGAAGAAACATTCAGAGTTCGTAACTGTGACGTATCACCCAGTTTCTCTGATGAAAAGATTCATAAGATGTGGTGTCACCATGATCTGAAGCGAGACGTCCGCCCGGCCTGCCGGCAGCCGGAGGAGCAGGTAGCTCGTCATCTGTCACGAGTGCTCCACTTTCTTTTTTAAGCATTTTCACCTGAAACTTTTTTCAGTTTTCTTGCCACCGTGTCGTGGTTTCGACTTTACAGTTCTTCACTTTCAGCACTTTTTCTTCTGTTCATGTTGCTTTTGATCAACTGAAATCTCACTGTTGTTGTTTTTCTTGCATGTCCAACAGTTGAGCATGTGTTGTTGGGTGATCTTAAATGTTGACTTGAGTCCACTTGCTCGCACACAAGCATCCTGTCCATGAAACATATATGTTTTAATCCAATGGTCTGGATGGTGATCTGAATCATGAATCAGAGTTTCCAGAAACGAGGATAAGTTTCTGATCTACTTCATTAATCAAGAAATTCTGTTTAAACATGCAATCATGTAAAGTGTATTCTCTAAAGACTTGACAATAACACTGCTGTTTGTGTACAAATACTCACTGAGTGGCTTTTACAGAGACAGGAAGGTGTCAAGGATCAAATGTTTATCAAATGTTACCTCATTTTAGTAACTTAAGACCTCAGATGACTTTAAATTATTCTTTAAATCTGGACTTGGTTAACTTTGCTTAGAGTTGTTCTGATACTGAGACCAGCATCAGAAATGTCACAGAGCAGGTTAGAACATCTTCACTGGGAGAAACTGAAACAATCTGATGTTTGTTTGTTGGCATTGCCTACAGTTAGGAAGCAGTGTGAGGCTAAAGCCAAAGCTAACAGTTCCTGGCCCCACCAGCTGGTGATCCATGAAGAATAAAGTCTTCAAATGAGACTAATTTAAAAATGTTGAACTAGAACAAATGGAATGAATTTGACAGTTCTTATGATCTAAAGTAGAATTATTAATTTGAGGGAACTACTTGTTAAAACAAGTTGAGGACATATGTAGACTTTGACCTGGTCCACCTGTTTGTCTCTGTACCACCATCCTGGTGCTGCCATGGATGTCCTGAGATCTATGTGCTGCTGGTTGTGTCTCCAGGCTGAGGGAGGAAAACGAGCCGGGGCGGTGGCCACAGTGGTGGCCGCCGTTGACCTCGCTCGGGTCCGTCAGCCTGTGCATGTCGAGGGCGGTCGAACTGAAGAGGAGGAGGCAGAGGCTGTAAAGGCGGCCGCCATGGCTGCCGATCAACAATATCAAGCTGGTTGGACAACAACAAGAGTGCAGGCTGGCCAAATGCTTACCACTGCTCAGGAGTTAACACCTGAACCATCCCTGCTGCTGCCTCAGGTTAGCTAGGCCTCCTGAGTGAAGAAGACGCTAAATTACCAAGAGATTTGCTCTTATTGTCCTTTCTTGATAAATTGTTAGATGAAAAAGAGTATGCACAGATTTTAAGAGTTAGTTTGGTTTATATCACAACAGTGAAAAATACACAAAAACACTTAAGAGCTAATCTCCCTCTGGTGTTCACATATCAGATGATGATGGAACGTGAAGACAATAACAGACTCATAACAGGACCAGGTGTCCACGTAGACTTATTAATGACAGACACAGTAATGACTCCAGGTATCCTCGATGATGACAGACCAATGTGATTGTGAAATAAGTGAAATGTTGAGAATGAGTAAAATTATTTGCCAGCGCTTCAACATAACGACTGTAAAAAGGCAAATCTCTTGATAATCATGTCATTATTTGCAGTACTTGTAGTCCAGCTCTTAAAATCTTCCTGAGGTTGTAATGCTGAACTCTGTTGATTACTCCAGATTCAGAAAACGACAGAAATCTCCTCCCACGTGGACACTGGTCTCGCCCCATCTCCAGTTCCACAGTTCACAGTTTCTAAAGTTTCTGTCCCAAAACATGAGTCTAGCTCCGAGGTAAGACAGGCAACATCAGGCAAGCAGTGCAAAATAACCTGCGCACAAAAACTTAACAAAACTTAACAAAACACAACACGTGGAGACAACTGAAAAATAACTATTTAAAATGAAATGACGTAATAGAAACCTTATTTAGTCAGTAATCCAGTCTATAATCGGTCCTTCACTAAGTCCCGCCCCCTCAGCAACTGTTGCTAACCTTTGATTCACTGAAATCTTTTCATTTGTAGCTGACAGTCATGTGGCTATATAAGCTAGCTAGCTAGCTATCCAATTAGCTGATTGATGCTAATGTCTGATTTAGCTAAAAACTCCATCTCCAGAAATTTTAAATGTTTCCAGGTGATCATTTTAATCAAACAACACAGGTCTTAAATATGCACATGATGTTTTGTTTTAACATACTGAAGCTAAAGCTAATGGATAAAACATCAGCATCCTAACCAGACAAACATCCATGTAGAAACGATTATTCTTCTATTACACCTTATTATTGTAACAAAATTAGATTGAAAATTTGAGTTTGGCAAAGTTGGTGCTAGCTTGAATTTGGCTGAGGTGTAACTCCAGAAAAGATCAGAGCTGCTGACCTTATCTTAAATTCTGATAACATCCAGGAGCGGTGGCCGCACAGTGGATGTTGAAGTCCTCAACACCATTTTTTTTGGGCAACGTAACCTTAACTTTACAGTATAATGTAGTTAGATAATGTCATGCTAATTGGAAGTAATGCTAGGTAACACTACTGTAGGCAGTAAGCTAGTGTGCTCAGTATCAAATTCACTCTCTATATCAGAGTGTCTCTAACTACAGCTCCTAAGCTGTGATTTGGCAGACGCTGTTTGGGGGCGGGGTTTAAGCGAACAGTCATTTGGTTATTGCTGCTCGCCTGAAATGCAAACTTGTTGTGAACTGAAGTGCAGAAGTGATAAAATAACAAAATGAATCCACCCTTAACCTTGTTTTTCTTCACCCCCTTAATCAATAAACACTCCAGAACCCACTGATTAATTTGGCTGTAATTAAATTTCCCTATAGTAGCTTTAATCAGACTAACGGACTGTAGCTCCTCCTCCCTGTGCTGTGGTTTAACCCCAAATAAATCAACATAATGTGTTGATGATGGTGTGGATGTTCCTCCTCTTTGGGTCGATCAGGTTTCCATCGCTGGCTCGGCGATCGCCACTCTGCAGAAAGAGTTATCTGCGACTGCCGCCACCGCTAGAAAGATCATCAAGCCCGTCAAGTCTCCCAGTCCGTCTGGTAGGGCGGTGGGGACCAGAAAGACTCCAGAGCCTGTCCCTCCACCATTCAAAGACTTTGCTGCGACATATCAGACTCACTTTGGCACTGAGTTACAGACGGGGGTGGTGCACTCAGGGGGCGTGGAGAGAATGTATGAGGACTGGGGAGCCCAGGTTTGTAATCAAGTTTAGTGGGCTGGATCTGAACAGGACAAGAAAACCTGATGAATCAGTGAAGGTCCGATAGTTTCATTAGGAATCTGTCTTTTTTTGACCTTCCATGACAGAAATTTACTGTTGATATTCATGGTCCCCAAAATATGATTTCTAATGTTTTTGATGACCCCTCTGATCTTCATTTTAGTGCCACGAACTGGACAAAATATCCACTTCTTCACACAAGAAACTTCAAATTTCTAGAGAGTTGGAATATCTTCATTTCTAGCACCACCCCAAACATCATGGTTTTAGTTTTAAATATATATGTTTTCATATTGTGGGATGTAATGAACATCGCTACCATCAGGGCCCGCTCCTTGACTTTTAGCCTAGTTTTTTTTTTTAGAAGTCTGGTTTTCTTGATTTCTGTGAAAATCCAGGATTAATAACCCTCTCATAAAAACTTTAACATGCTCATCGATGCTATTGACAACCTCATCCTCACCTCTTTCGCCCATTCAGCCTCTTCTCCATCTTTATGTGCTGTGTCAAAGTCTTGTCCTGTGTGTGTTTGCTACATTGTGTCCATGTAGTGGATTTTAGAAATAGGTGCATTTTTTGTGAATCTCTAGTTGCTTAACTACTCTCTGACTGTGCGACAGGTGGTGGAGGCAGCAGCCGTACCTTCTGCACACGATGGCGTAGTCCCACCCACACTGGTGTCTGTAAGTAGCTCCTAACAACCACAAACTATGCTCACGCCTCTTTGGTAAAATGACATCATCTTAAAGTGTTGCATTTCGTCTGCAGGGCTTGAAGAACACAAATGTGACGGAGGGTGAGTCGGTGACCCTGGAGTGCCAGATCAGTGGTCACCCCACACCCGTCATCATGTGGTTCAGAGAAGACTACAAGATCGAGAGCTCCATTGATTTCCAGATTAGCTATGAGAATGGAATTGCCCAGCTGGTGATCCGTGAGGCATTTGCTGAAGACAGCGGACGCTTTACCTGCACCGCCACAAATGAGGCTGGAACCGTCAGCACCTCCTGCTACCTGCTCGTCCAGGGTTAGTATGAACAGTAAAACAGGAGATAAACATCAATAAACAAAACACCAACTGGGTTCTTCGCACCCCTAAAAATACAATAACTTATGGTGTTCCTCAGGGCTCCATTGTTGGCCCTCTTTTTTTCATCTCATATTTTATCTTTTGTTTAACCCAGTTGATTTATTGCTAAATCGGTTAATCTTTTTGTTACCATAATCCCATAAGGTGCCTCCTGCTTAAGACTAACCCTGTGTTCCTCCTCCAGTGTCCGAGGACATCGAGAGCAGAGAGGAGATCGCTGTCATCACTGAACATGTTGAAACTGCTCAGAAAATGTGAGTCGATAAATCAATACAGTGCAGGTTGATACATAGTCTACCTGGTCAAAACAGTGATGTAATCAGATTCTTAATTTATAGACTGTTGAAAAGTTAAGAAAAGTAGCTATACAGCTCTGTCCTGGTAATCCTAAAAAGAGATTTGTGTTTCCAGTGTAACTGAAGAATCCAGAGAGGAGACCGTGTCTCAGGTGAGCGTGGCCGAGTCAGACAGTGCTGCCACAGCTCCCTTCTTCATCAAGAAGCCGACCATCCAGAAGCTAGTGGAGGGAGGAAGTGTCGTGTTCGAATGCCAGGTCGGAGGAAGCCCCAAACCACACATCATCTGGAAGAAGAGTGGTGTACCACTCACTACCGGATACAGGTACATAATATCTGAAAGACTACAGGTCAGGTTTTCATGGTCTCTGGAGGATGATTCCCAAGGTTTAAGAGATCTAAAAGTTCCTTTGATTTTTTACAAGCATCAAGAGTGTTTGCTTTGGTGTCACCATCATGTCAAATTTCCAAAGTCTAACCCTGCTCTAGTAAATTACCATGAAATGTCCTGATCTCAATTTCAACAAGCCCGTTGCTTTTGTCTTTCACCACCTTCAGGCACAGCATTACATTTGAAGCTCTAATGCTGTTTGTTCAGATTTTGTCTGTAATTTAGACTGCAGTCTCTAGAGGGCACTAGACATCACTAAATCTCCTTTAACTTGCTGTCCACTAGATACAAAGTCGCCTACAAGAAGGACACTGGAGAATGCAAGTTGGAGATTTCCATGACCTTCGCCGATGACGCCGGAGAATACTCTGTCTTTGCCAAGAACCAGCTGGGAGAGATCTCAGCCTCTGCCAGTCTGCTGGAGGAAGGTACGTGAACATCTGCATCAATAAAATCTGCCTTCCTATGATAGGAGAAAAGATAAAGAGAAATTAGACTGGAGGAGAATTTTTGGACTTAAAAAAGTTTGATTTTGGGGTGTGTTCGGTCGATAAAAGACACCTGAGCTCACATTATATTTAATGCTTTGTTTTGCTAACAGAGGAGTACGAAGCCTACATGAAGAAACAAGAAGCAACCTTTAAGACTGAAGTGACCACCATGGTGCTGGAGCCCAAAGTGGGCGATGTTCCCCCTGTTGTTACAACAATGGAGCAGATCACAACCACCACCATCATCTCTGGACAGGTAACGTCATCATCAGCCTGTCAGAGGTCATCTTTTAGGGTTATGGGCAATAACGGTGTGTCAGTCAAGTCTGGAACTTAACTCATCTATAACGCCAGATTAACCAATCAGGGGGCCTTGGGGCAAACTTGACAGCCCCTTTGACCACGACCTCTCTGAACATCAAATATGCATCATGTTACGTTTGAGCAACAACATGTACAAGTACAACATAAACATAAACTTAACTATAATTAAGATATCTGGTTTTTGACACAGCACACTTCTATGGTTGTCACTTTGCCCAGTTGGCATTTCTCTCAGATATTTGCTCTCGTCAAGACTAAACTGTCAAAGTCATAGTAATAATGGACACTTTGAGAACATGTTAGTTAGTTGGAACAGTGGGAATATCCCATATTTTCCCCATAAATTGCAGTGGTTCTTCTATTCCTAACCCTAACACTTCTTGGGCTTGCTTGCCAATGCAGGTTTTGTCAATATCTCAATAATAGATCAACACGATTGGATGATCACTGATTGACAGTAACTGTTAAAACAATGAAATCTTGTTTGTAGGAGTTCCATCTTTCTGCCATTGAGCTGAGGATCATCCAGGAGTTTGAACTCCGCATTATGAAGATTACCTACAAAGAGATTGTGACAGAGGATGGAGAGTTGATGGTGACCGCCACCCCCACTGAGGCCATGCAGCCTACCTTTGACACTCCTGTCAAGAACTACAGGATCATGGAAGGAATGGGAGTCACCTTCCACTGCAAGATGGCTGGAATGCCGCTCCCCAAGGTATGGAATTTAAAAAAAATTGGTGTTATTAAATAAATTTTCTTGTTGCACTAAACGTTTGTATGCAAAGTGGTCTTACAATGACATTTTGTCTTCTCCCAGATTGCTTGGTTCAAAGATGGCCAGAGAATTAGGCCTGGTGACCATTACCAGATGGAAGTCCTTCAGGATGGACGAGCCAGTCTGCGCCTGCCTGTGGTTCAGCCGGAGGACGAGGGCGTGTACACTGCCTTTGCTACCAACATGAAAGGAAACGCTGTCAGTTCTGGGAAGCTCTATGTGGAGCCGTCCGGAGCTGGAGCACCTCAGAGATACACACCACAGCCAGCGATGCAGAGGATCAGGTGAGCTCTGGCTCAGAGATATTTCCAAGTTATAGACCTGTGGACTCCTGGGTACTGATGACTCTGTCTCTTCCTCAGGTCCACATCTCCTCGCTCTCTCAGTCGCTCTCCTGGACGCTCATCCAGCCGTTCACCTGGACGATCTCCTGCTCGCCGACTCGATGAGACAGACGAGGCTCAACTGGAGAGGCTCTACAAGCCTGTCTTTGTCATGAAACCTGCCTCATGTAAATGCTCTGAGGGGCAGACTGCCAGGTTCGACCTGAAGGTCGTCGGCAGACCAATGCCTGACACATACTGGTTCCACAACGGTAAGTAGAAATAGATCAATTTTCACTGTGTTCTTGAATAGGATTTTTTGGCCTCATAGTAATGTGAATCTGTGTGTGGCCTCTAAGGACAACAAGTTGTCAGCGACTACACCCACAAAATTGTGGTCAAAGAGGATGGTACGCAGTCCCTGATCATAGTCCCAGCCATGCCACAGGATTCAGGAGAGTGGACAGTCGTCGCTCAGAACAGAGCTGGACGCTCGTCCATCTCCGTCACTCTCACTGTTGATGGTAAGACTGCAGCTATCGAGACTAAAATGATATTTGTGAACATTTAATGACTGTCAGGTTTCTTGAAGATTTCTCTTCTTTCTTTTTCAGCTAAAGAAACTTTGGTGCGTCCTCAGTTCACTGAGAAGTTGAGGAACATCAGTGTGAAGCAGGGCACTCTGGTTGAACTGGCTGTCAAAGCCATTGGAAACCCCCTGCCTGATATCGTCTGGCTGAAAAACAGTGACATTATCACACCTCACAAGCACCCAAACATCAGGTGGGTTTTACATTAGCTGTATTATCTGTATTTATAGACTAGCTCTTTGGAACTCAGTAAACCCACAGTACTGTTGTAGTTATTTTGTATTTTAGTACAACAGATGTTCAGATCTTTATAACAATGACAAATTAAGCAAGCTAGCCTCCAGGCCCAAGAAAAGTTGAATCGGGGGCAGCTGAACTTGGTTGTCGGTCCTTGAAAACATTTCATCTCTCATCAAAGGGCCCTCTTCAGTTCTGACTGGTCAGGATTTCCAGGTGTTTAACCCCTGTGGTTGGACAGAAGAAGGCCCTTGGATGAGAGCCAAAATATTTTTAAGGATCTACAAACAAGTTCACTTGCTCTTAATTCAACATTTATTGGATAATTAGGATCTAGATGACTGAGAATCAGTCGGTCAGTCAGTCAAATATTTAAAATTTTTATGTTATTAAAGTAATTTAATAAGAAAAAGAATTCATATAGATGTTGTATAATATATAGGTATCATATGAAAAAGAAAGAACACAAGCAAATAAGACACTTTGTAAGACCTTTGTAAGGTCGGCAACCTGAGAAAAACATTATTTCTCTTTGAATTTTGACCATACTGGGGCTCCAAAACAAGGATTGCCCAATCACAAGTAAAGTGCCACGTCAGGCGAGTAAAGTGAGCAGCTCATTTGCCCATTTGGGCAAGTGATAAA
The DNA here is from genome assembly GCA_027495735.1 of Lutjanus campechanus. Lineage (NCBI taxonomy): Eukaryota > Metazoa > Chordata > Actinopteri > Lutjaniformes > Lutjanidae > Lutjanus > Lutjanus campechanus. Next base: position 39,079 of record JAJHUR010093994.1, on the reverse strand, counting down.
AGAGAAATAAAAGCACAGTTTTTTCCAGAGCTAATGATAGATAGAGCTAAAGAGGCAAAGAGTACGCTGTAAGACTGCTTCACTATGTGAATTACCATTGTTTGAATTCATCAGACTAGTCCCAATGTGTTCGTCAAAGCAGCTGCTAATTTTGATTTAATTAAAAAACAAAATGTTAAATATTTTCTAACAAGAGAAATCCATGTTCCAGGGTCGAAGGAACCAGAGGAGAGGCCAAATTCCAGATTCCCTCAGCAGTCGGCTCAGACAGCGCCTGGTACACAGCTACAGCCATCAACAAGGCTGGCAGAGACACCACTCGCTGCAGAGTCAATGTTGAGGTGGACTTGGCTGAACCTGAACCAGAGAGGAAGCTCATTATTCCCAAAGGAACCTACAAAGCCAAGGAGATTGCTCCTCCAGAGGTGGAGCCCCTTCACCTGCGATATGGTCAGGAGCAGTGGGAGGAGGGCGACCTGTATGACAAAGAAAAGCAGCAGAAACCTCAGTTCAAGAAGAAGCTAACCTCTGTCCGCATGAAGCGTTTTGGTCCAGCTCACTTTGAGTGCAGACTCACCCCCATCGGTGACCCCACCATGGTGGTGGAGTGGCTCCATGACGGCAAACCCCTGGCAGCTGCCAACAGGCTGCGCATGGTTAATGAATTTGGCTACTGCAGTTTGGACTATGAAGTTGCTTACGCAAGAGACAGTGGCGTCATCACCTGCAGAGCTACCAATAAGTTCGGAGTCGACCAAACCTCAGCCACCCTTGTCGTCAAGGACGAGAAGGGTCTTGTGGAGGAATCACAACTTCCTGAAGGCAGGAAGGGGGCACACCGGATCGATGAGATGGAACGTCAGGCTCATGAAGGAGGACCCTATGGAGTCACAGCTGAAGATGAAGCTGAGAAAATGAAACCAGAGATTGTCCTACTTCCTGAACCAGTCAAAATCATGGAGGGTGACACGGCGAGATTCCGCAGCAGAGTGACTGGTTACCCGGCACCAAAGGTGAACTGGTACCTCAACGGACAACTTATCCGCAAGAGCAAGCGATACAGACTCCGGTATGATGGTATTTACTATCTGGAGATCACTGAGATCAAATCTTACGACTCAGGCGAGGTCAAAGTTGTGGCCGACAACATTCTGGGCTCAGCCGAGCACACCGTGAAGCTGGAGATCCAGCAGAAGGAGGACTTCAGGACTCACCTGCGCCGTGCCCCAGAGTCCAAGGCACCTGAGGCCACACCTGAATCTGGAAAGATCTCATTTGAGGTGGTGAAGGCTGAGAAACCTGCAGAGGACTCTCAGCTCAAAGAGGTGGTCAAGCTGAAGAAGGCCCAGAGGATCGTCCATGAGAAGGCCACAGAGGAGTCTGAGGAGCTGAGGGGCAAGTTCAAGCGCAGGACAGAAGAAGGTTATTATGAGTCCATCACCGCCGTGGAGCTCAAGACCCGTAAGAGGGACGAGTCTTATGAAGACCTGCTGAAGAAAACAAAGGAGGAGCTGCTTCATCATGCAAAGGAGAAGGAGGAGGCAGAGAAGAGGAAGGAGGAGGAGCGCCGTAAGGTCACAGCCAAACCTCTGAAACCAGAGCGTGTCAAGCTGTCAGCCAGCATGGAGGCTCCTAAGATCCTGGAGCGTATCACCAGCCAGACGGTTGCTCAGGGTGACGAAGTCAAGTTTAGAGTCCGAGTAGTTGGCAGACCAGAACCTGTATGCCAGTGGTTCAAGAACGGTGTCCAGCTGGAGAAGTCTGACCGTGTTTACTGGTTCTGGCCCGAGGATCATGTGTGTGAACTGGTGATCCGGAACGTGACAGCGGAGGACTCTGCCAGTGTCATGGTCAAAGCTTCAAACACTGCTGGAGAGACTTCCAGCCATGCTTTCCTGCTGGTGCAAGGTAACATTAGTCTGGACCTTCCACAGTTTACAATTAATTCTGTTTGAAATGTATTGTTTTCAACAAAGGTTTGTTGTTGTTCTTGCAGCAAAGCAGGTCATCAACTTCACACAGAAACTGGAGGACATCGACGCTAAGGAGAAAGACACCATGGCTACCTTTGAGTGTGAAACCAACGAGCCATTTGTCAAGGTCAAATGGCTGAAGAATGATATGGAGATTTTCTCCGGAGACAAATACAGGATGCATTCTGACAGAAAGGTCCACTTCCTGTCTGTGCTGATGATTAACATGAAGGACGATGCAGAATACACCTGCATGGTCATAGACGATAATGTCAGGACAACCGCCAAGCTCAATGTTGAAGGTGGGTTGGCTAACAAGTGGCTACAATCAAAGAGTACAAGACCTAAACTGATGATGGACACATAGGACCACGTGTTAGAACAGATCTGAGCACTGGTTCTAGCTTTGACTTGGTCTTTCTTCTTCCATGTGCAGGAAATATAAAATTTTGGTGTTTGTTTTAGAATGTAGACTCATTCATAAATCTGCAAATCATCCATAAATCTGGCAAATTCCCTCAAATTTAAGAAGCATGGTACGCTTTAATTTGCAAAGGGAACATGCATTTTTTTTGCATTCAGCCCAAACTTTATAAAACAGATACAGTACTGATAAAAAATACGAGATGCAGAGAAACTGTCATTCTTGAGGCACTAAAACTTGTTCTTCTCCATGATGCACATGCACAAGATAGTTTCTGGTAACAAAAGACGGATACAACTGAGGTGGCATACATATGCGTTAACATGTCTCATATCTGTGTTGTGTGATAAACAGGAGCCCCACTGGAGATCCTGAAGCAGCTGGAGAGCACAGAGGTTCCTGAGACGTACTCTGGAGAGTTTGAGTGTGTCGTGTCTCGGGAGGATGCTGAAGGCAGCTGGTTCTTCGGAGAGAAGATGCTCTCACCCAGCAGTAAATATGTCATGACTTCCCGTCGTGGAAGACACACCCTGTCTGTTAAAGATGTGAAGAAGGAGGATCAGGGAAAATACACCTTCAAAGTGGGCGAGTTCAAGACAAGTGCCTCACTCAAGATGAAATGTGAGTTATGGATGTAACTTTACATTTTATACTTTTGTAGTAAACTTAGAGCTTCTGGCTTGGTCAAAGTCTCTCAGTCCATCCAATAATTAGTTCTAAAGAAAGTCATTTTGGCAAATTCTGGTCAGATTCCTGTGAAATTTGGTGTTGGAGTTCATGAGTCCCAATGTCTGAACTTTCTTACAGAATCATTATCTGGCCAAAATTCCCACAGTTATGCAATCTAAAAGACGGATCATCATGTGCCTCTTAGTCCAAAGGCTGTAAAAATGTTTGTTCTGGTACCAGTTTCATATGTTGGGACTATATTGGCTTTTCCTCTGGCTATAACCAGTGCCTAACTTGTTTGCGATTATGTTTCAGTGCGTCCTGTGACCTTGATGCAGCCTCTGACCGACCTGACTGTATGTGAGGGAGACATCGCTCAGCTGGAGGTCAAGTTCTCCCAGGAGAACGTTGAAGGAAGCTGGATGAAGAACGGTCAGCCAGTCACAGCCTCAAACCGTGTGCACATTGTCATCGACAGACAGATCCACAAACTGCTGATCGAGGACACCCACAAGGACGACATGGGAATGTACTCCTTTGTGGTTCCCGACCAGGCGATCTCCACATCTGCAAAGCTCATCATTCAGAGTGAGACGCCTTTGATGGACGTAATTTTATAAAAGATTTCCCAAACAAAGTGTTAGAAACTAAAGATGTGATTTTATGTTGCAGCCATCGGTGTCTTGGTCCCCCTGAAGGACTTGAGTGCCGTTGAGGGCACCAAGGCTGTCCTGGAGACCAAGATCTCAGCTCAGGATGTCAGCTCAGTCAAATGGTACCATAACGACCAACTGCTGACGCCCAGCGACAGAATTCAGATGGTGGCGAAGGGAGCGAAGCAGCGTCTGGTCTTCAATAGGACCTACGCCTCCGATGAAGGACACTACAAACTGGTGGTGGGCCGAGCCGACACCAGCTGCAGACTGTCTGTTCAGAGTGAGTAAAGAGGAGAGACCTTATCAATACATCTGCCATCAACAGTAGATTTGTGTGATTTATACACAGACATGATAAAGAGTAAAATGGGATCATGCATCTCTTGTTTCAGTCATCTATATGTCACGGATAATTCTGTCATAGAACACCAGTGAATTAACACAAGAACTCATCCTTGTTTCAAAAGATTTCACTGAGCTGCTTCAGGAACTGGGGTTTAATATACAAGTTAATGAGATCCTGGTATTTTTCAGGAATTCTCTGTGAAATCTGAACACACAAATATCTACAGGATCTGTGAATTTGTAGCATGGGAGAAGTTCTATATTCCCAGGTAGTAATAAACTTAAAATCACCCAGCTTCACACCCCACAGAACAGAACACCAAGATATCTGGTGTCAGTTAACTTAACAGTGAGGGGAACGTCCACAATGAAGAGAAATCTGAGTCCACATTCTGAAGAAAGTAACAAGTAACTAAATCTGCCCGATCACACTGCAGAATTTATCATGTAAAATATACAGTAGCTGTACAGTTAGTGTCAAAAGTGTCAAAGAGCTCCATCTGCTGGACAGAAGTCACTGTTAAATAACCAAATCAAAACGGACTTTTCTGATTGTCAACAATCAGAAAATTAAAGACTGAATATTAAAGACTATGGAGTAATAAGGGTGGCTTAAAAAGAGAATAAATCTACAAAATGAATAAATAAGAAAATAAATGTGGAAATATAAAGATTAATAAATAGAAAAATTAAAAAATGTTTAAGGCAAATAAAATCTGAAATAATAATGTATTATTATTTTAGTTTAATTTCATTTATTTGTTCATTTCTCTCAGTATATATTTATTTATATATATTTTCAAAACTACATCTTCGTTTATTTTTTACATATAAATGACAACTTTCTCTATATTTTTTAATTTTATTATTAATATTTTATTATTTATCATTTTTTTTATATATATGATGTAATTTCTGCCTACTGCTTTTGTTCTTCCTTGAAGGGTCAAACTGTTAATCAGTGGGCTGAGGAGTCAATTCCTTCACACAAAAAATAAGAACAAGTAACAGGGATAAAAAGAACTAAGTGACATTATATAAAACTAAATGAAAATAAAATAAAACATACAGAAAAACAGAGTAATATACATATGAAAAAGAAATAAATATATACAGAAATAAAGGAACAAATAAATGTGACAATAAACGACAATGCTTATTATTATTGTTATTATTATTATTATTTTTCTTTATACTTTCACAGTTCTTTTCTTATTCTTTTAAAATGTTATTTTTATATCATTCCTGTGACTGGATGAAAGACGACCAGGTGATCGTGAGTGAAACGTCCTGATTTCTTGTTCCATCTCGACAGCCGTCCAAATTGTGAAGCCAATGAAGGACAAGGAGTGCTCTGAGTCTGAGCACGTCACCTTTGAGGTCGAGGTTTCTCACACTGGCATCGACGCCTTCTGGACCTTCAAGAGGCAGCCGCTCAAGGCCGGCGCCAAGTACAAGATGGAGTCCAAGAACAAACGCCACACCCTGACTGTCATGAACGCCATGAAGGATGAAGAGGGCGAGTACATGTTTGCCGCCGGAGAGAAGATGTGCAGTGCTTCACTCACTGTCGCAGGTAAGACAACCAAGGTTGCTTAGTAACATCAGAGACAGTGAACGCATCGTAGTGCTGACTGGATCGAGCTCTAAATGAGTGGAACTATTTCCTGTCTCAGGTGGCGCCATCAAGAAGCCCCTGCGTGACTTGGTGGTTGCGGACTCACAGACTGCCGTGCTGGAGTGTGAAGTTGCCAACCCAACCGCTGAGGGCAAGTGGCTGAAGGACGGCCAGCCCGTCGACTTCAATGAGAACACAGTGAGCGAGGTGGTTGGCGCTGTCAGGCGCCTCATCATCGTCATCACCAAAGCCACCGACATCGGAGAGTACACCTATCAGGTCGCCACCTCCAAGACCTCTGCCAACCTGAAAGTCGAGGGTAGGTCCACAAACACAGCACAGCCTGTTTAACCTGAAGGACAGATATTTTCAAATCAGTTTCAATTCTGATCTACTGACAGTTTGTCCGAGGACTGAATGAAATGATACATCCAACTTAACACTGAACAATGATTCATCATGTAAATAAGCACCTGGAAGACACCTCATATCTGTCCGCAGCAATATTTACATTCTAACTCCAGGCAGAGATCATCTCATCCACTAACTCTGGACTAACGGCTCTGTTTCTCTCAACAGCTGTGAAAGTGAAGAAGACCCTGAAGAATCTGAACGTGGTCCAGACCCAGAGTGCCGTGTTCAGCCTGGAGCTAACTCATGAGGATGTAAGAGGAGCACAGTGGATCAAGAACGGTGTGGAGATTCAGCCCAGCGATAAATACGAGATCACTATTGATGGCACCTCCCACACCCTGAAGATCAACAACTGCACCGCACAGGACGAGTCTGTCTACTCCTTCAAACTGGGGAAACTGTCTGCAAATGCCAGGCTCAACGTCGAGAGTAAGAAACCAATGTTTTCTCAAAAAAATGCAAAAAAACAAACAAGAATTCAGAATAAATTTAAATTTAATGAAGATAATATTTGATAAAGATGAAAGCCCCTAGGTTCCAGAAGATTTGTAAACCTGTAAACTGTGTTCCCCACAGCCATTAAGATCCTGAAGAAACCAAAGGATGTGACATCACTGCTGGGTGCGACCGCCGTGTTTGAAGTGGGCATCTCTGAGGATGACATCCCAGTGAAATGGTTGTTCAACAAGCAGGAGCTGAGGCCCAGTGAGCACTACAGGATGCTGTCTGAGAAGAAGACCCACAAACTGATCGTCGAGGACGTGAACAACAGCAAAGAGGGAGAGTACACGGCTGTGGTGGGACATCTGCAGTGCAGCGCTCGCCTCACCGTTGAGTGTAAGTGTTAGTGTAACATGGCACTGCAGTGTACTAAGAAGCATGACAGCAGAAATTTGTTTCTTAAGAAATCAAAACAAGGCTAGATTGTAACAAAAAAGTATTAATTTGACCCAAGAAGTTCTAATCAGAGTTTAGCAAAATCAGGTTTAAAAGGAGTAAAACCAGATTTAAAGTTAAGCAGAACTCAGTTGCAGGATTAAAAACTAATTTCAGTTTAGTAAAGCCAAGTTTATTGATATACACTGAAATTAAATAGTGTAATAAATATAATCAAATCAAACTAAAATAAAAAGTAAATAAATAAAAACTACATTTGAGTTCTGTCAGGACCTAGTAAAACCATTAACTTTCTACTGCTCTGTTTTCCTTAAACAGCCCTGCGCGTCACTCGGCCCCTGAAGAGCGTGAACGTCCCAGAGACCCACGTGGCCACGTTCGAGTGTGAAGTTTCTCACTTTAATGTGCCGTCCACCTGGCTGAAAGATGGCGTGGAGATCGAGATGAGTGAGAAGTTCAGGATCGTGGTTCAGGGAAAAGTGCACCAGCTGAAGATCATGAACACCAGCAGGGATGACTCTGCAGAGTACACCTTCGTCTGCGGGAATGATCGCGTCTCTGCAACGCTAACTGTTAACCGTAGGTTCCTGACCAAACAACCTTTAACTGATGATGGCTGCCTCTGTTTTGGGGTCAAATTAAGGATTAACTGGGGGTATTAAGAGTGTTGTGTTTCCATAGTGTCGGGACTGTTCATGTTTTGGTGAACTAATCGTCAGTTGTTGTTTTTGTTTTGTTTTTTTCAGCCATTCTCATCACAACGATGCTGCAGAACCTGAACGCTCAGGAGAAAGACACGGTGACGTTTGAGGTGAATGTTAACTATGAGGGAATCACGTACAAATGGCTGAAGAACGGTGTGGAGATCCGTTCCACAGACAGATGTCAGGCTCGCTGCAGACAGCTCAGTCACACTCTGAGCATCAGGAATGTTCACTTTGGTGACAGCGCAGAGTACACCTTCATGGCCGGTTCAGCAGTCACTACAGCCAAACTCTACGTGGAGGGTGAGAGTTCTTTCAGCTTCTGTTTGGTCCTCAAAAATATTGAAAAAAAGATCTCTGCACACCTGAATGTGTGACAGGTGTGTCGGAGGAAGATTCAACTTGAAGAAAACTAGAGAAACTCCTGCACACTGTCTCGCTTTCTACTGATCTATTTATTAAATATCAATGTTCCGGTCTAAACTACCTTCATCATGTTACCTAATAAATGATACCTGATGAAGGCTGTTTAGACTGAAACGTCAAGTTTTGGCCGACAGGCTACAGTTCAAACTAAAGTTGAATTACAATGCAGATTTTTCTTTTTTGGAGTGAGCAATCTGAGCAGAGCAGGATGAAATCTGAGTGAAGTGTGGAGTGTTAATGAGCAGAGTGGCCCAGTGCAGCTTTAAGCGGCTGAGCGGAAATTCTTACCATTCGACTCCGCTCACATGCTCTGCTGTGCTGCCTGCAGTCATTAAGTTCTGACATTCATTCACTGATGAGAACTCTGTGACAGAACAGAACAGTTAGACCAAGTCTGTTGAAATCAAACATGCTGATTCATGATGTGTATCTTCACGTTCTGTCATTCGCTGCAGCCCGTGTGGTTGAATTCACCAAACACCTGAAGGACCTGAAGATCACAGAGAAGAAGAGAGCGACCTTTGAATGTGAAGTCTCTGAACCAAACATCCAGGTGATGTGGATGAAGGACGGTCAGGAGCTGGAGATGTCTGACAGGTATGCTAGCTCATATCAGCTGTCATTCAAAACACTTCTACTAATCAAATCAGCAATGAAAATATTTTGATCAACATTCTGCGTGACCTTCTGTGTCTCCTGCAGGTATAAAATGACCTCGGATAAGTTTGTCCACCGTCTGGTTCTGCCGTCGGTCCGTCTGTCTGACTCCGGAGAGTACACCGCTGTGGCCGGGTCAAGCATGTCCAAGGGCCACCTGGGAGTTGAGGGACGGGACGTCAAAATCTCAGAACCTGTTAGCAGGAACATCACTGTGAGTTTTTATAGTTACCTATGTACAATTGCAGCTGCTGAATGTTCTGCTGTGTTCACCAACTGGTCTGTAGTGTATCACAAGAAACACACAGGGCATCAAGAACTTCCCCAGTGACCACCGGTACCTCCTCAATGACCACAAAACCACTTAAATGACATGTAGAACCAACTCTATCTCCACTAGAACCATTGCAATGAGCATTATAACCACCAAAACCTCCAAAATGTGGATGTGGGGGGGGGCGCTACTCTGCCAGAGCGACTCCTGACACGGCTCTCTGTATGAGCGCTCTGTGATCAGGAAAGCCATCCAGATCACAGAGGAACCGTCTCATCCTCTCCATCATTCATTCACCCTCCTCCCATCAGGCAGGAGATACAAAGTCCCACTGGCCAGGAAATCAATTTACAAAAAATCATTCATTCCATCTGCAGTCACAGCTCTCAACAGCAGAGGAATTCCAATTTCAGGAAGCTAAAGACCTGCTGTTGGTCCTTTCCTTTCTTTTAAGTAGTAATGTTGTTGTTGTAATGTTTTCTTGCAGTATTAGTATTAATGTTTTTAATGTCTTTTGTGTGTGCATTGTGTGTGTGGAAAGTGATGTGAGCCCTGTCAAAGAACAATTTCTGACACCCTTTGGGTCAGACAAATAAAGATCTATCTATCTATCTATCTATCTATCTATCTATCTATCTATCTATCTATCTATCTATCTATCTATCTATCTATCTATCTATCTATCTATCTAAATACCCACAATGACCAGTAGAACTTCTCCAGTGACAACTAGAACCTCCCCACTGATCACTAGAACCTTCTAAAGTGCAACTAAAACCTCCTCGCTGACACCTAGAACCTCTTATAGTGACTCAAGAACATTCCCAGTGACAGCTAGAACCTCCTGAAGAGCAACTAAAGAACCACTTAAACCTTCCCAATTCAGAATAATTCCACCTGCAGTTTGGAATCTCAGTTCCTGGTTGTTATCCGTTCATCTGCCATTCGTGTGGTCTTGCAGGTTGTTGAGAAACAAAGAGCGACCTTTGAGTTCGAGGTCAACGAGGACGACGTGGAGGGTCGTTGGATGAGGAACGGAGTGGAGATCCAGTTCTCGGTGGAAGAGAGGTTCAACTACGCCATCATCAGGAAGCTCCACCGCCTCACCATCTCTGAGACATACAGGAGTGATGCCGGGGAGTACACCTTCCTAGCGGGCAAGAACAGGAGCACCATGAACCTTCACGTCAGATGTAAGACTCATAGAAGTCGGCTTTTCTCTGCTGTCAAATATTATTTTGTCTAAAGTATCTCACCATCGTCTGTCCTGCCATGTGTCTTCAGTGCCAGAGCCTCCTCAGATCGTCCACCACATGCAGCCCCAGACGGCGACATCGGGCCGATCGGTTCGCTTCTCGGTGCAGGTGAGCGGCCTCCCTCAGCCCCAGGTTACCTGGTACAAAGACTCACAGGCTCTGTCCACCAGCTACAAGTGCAAGTTCCTGCACGACGGAGATGAGCACACGCTGCTGCTGCTCGAAGTCTTCCCAGAGGATGCCAGCATCTACAGCTGCCAGGCCAAGAACGACTATGGAGAGGCGACAAGCTCCGCCCCTCTCACTGTGGAAGGTACGTTTATCTCAGAAAAGTGTCAAGATACTGGAACCAGTTGTTCCTTCTTGTCTTTAATTTGAAGCTCTCCTTTTATAGACATTATGTTCAGTTTTGCACTGTTCCTGATTATATTGTCTGTCGTCTTGTCTTACAGTTCCTGAGGTGGTCGAAACTGTGGCTCGGGTCTCTGCTCCGGTCCTCATCACTCCAATGCGGGACGTCCTAGTCACAGAGGGACACCATGCCCAGTTCCAGTGTGCCATCTCTGGGGAAGGTAGTGCCTGTCTTTTTTGTCTTCCTTAAATTCTCCAATAAATCATTAGCAGTGTTATTTGCAGTAATTAAGTCCCGGTGTGTTTGAGCCGATCCTGACTGTGAATGAATGCTGTGTCTCCAGACCTGCAGGTTTCTTGGTTCATTAATGACAGAGAGATCAGGCAGTCAGACATCTTCAGGATGTCTCATTATGGTGACACCTGCCAGTTGGAGATTTCCAGAGTTCTCCTCGACCACGAAGGAGAGTACTCATGTGTTGCCACAAACTCAGCAGGATTGGTCACATGTGCTGCGACTTTGAATATCGACAGTGAGTAACTCAGATGAACAGTGACACTCAGATAAATGTGTTAAACATGTCAGACTGCATGAGCTTCATTGGTTAAACTCTGTGAGAACGTTTTGAACTGGGATGCTCTGATTTCTTCTGACCTAACATGCTGGTTTCCACTGTGGCAACAACATTTGTATCTGAAAAATCTTCTTTTCATTCAGAAGCAACATCTGAAACTCTATGTACAAGGGTTGCAAACTGTAAGCTCTTTCCTTAATCATTCATTGGTGAAATTAATGATCAATTATTCAATTAATCGTACTTATAAAATCTTTAAAATCTTGCATTTAACAAACTACCAGATCAATCAATATACCACAATCAATCAAAGTTTTATTTCCACAGCAGCATGATTACATTGATTAGGGGTCCTTAAATCAGAGCATTCCTGTCACGGGTACAGCAGATACACGTGACTCGTCCTTCACCTCCAGGGCTAAACCAGCTAGCAGAGGATGTTGTATCTAAACTTCAGTGGCATGCTTCACACTCACTAACTCGTCAAACATAAAATGAAGCATCTATTGACCCAAAAATTGGGCCAATAGACGGCTGCATGCATGTGATGATATTTCAGGTATGTACTTTGCTATCAAGCTAGGTAGAGCTGTAACTGTTGCTGGTCACACAGATTTTAGATTCTGTCTACTTCAGAGTCAGATGAGAAGAGGAGGTCCATCTGTGCCTCTGATAGAGGGGGAGTGTTTAGCCTAGCTTAGCACAAAGCTCTACTCACCAAAACTGAAGAAATTAAAAAAAATCAACTGTAAACTGATTAATTTTTAAAATAGATATTGAAATGATTACCAACCATGGTAGCCATGCCATTTTATCAATGGGACAGATAATGCTAATATCAGCTATCAAGCTAACAAACATTTTAGAGCACCCATAACATGAAATGTTTATTCTTTGAGGATGTCTTTTTGTCGACATATCAACAAGATCTTTGTGCAACCAGCTCAGCCTGCAGAAAGTCTTTGATGTTTTCATTTTTATGACAATGTTACAGTTAAACTCTCTGTGTCTGTGAGCATGAAGGATAAATATGTTAATTCAGCTGATAGCCCTGGATTGTTTTCTGATCTCCTCACTATGAGCACAGGTGATAATCTTACAGGTTTCTCTCACGTCATGCATGCCTGTCTTCGTAGGGACGTCTTCATTCTGAGATGTGAATCTTTATTTCAGAGGAATGCAGCATGCTCAAAACAGAGCTGAACTTTGGAAATGTAGTTTTCAGGGTTCCTCACGCTCGAGCACGGATATAATCCATAGCTGTTTTTTATTTTTTATTTTACACTTTGGCTCCAGTCAAGCTTGCATGATTGACAGCGGAAACCAGCCACTGTCCACCCCCTCACTGATTCTGACTGATCCTCAACGCTCCACTCCAGCTGCACTAAAGGCAAACAAGCTGTGAAGAAGTCACCAAAATGATGTGTTGAAATAATTCTTCTACTCTTTCTTATTGCCCAGATGTAAAAGCCTTAGCTAGTGTGTCGAGCACTGGGGCTGGGACTGTAAGTCAGAGACTGGAGGCTCAGACTGAGAGTTTCAGCTCTCTGTTGGTGGGACAAACCACCCACAGTGTTGAGTTTACTGAGATGGTCTCTGAGAGCTCCTCCACGTCTTGGAGGATGGTTGAGATTGAGACGGAAAGTGTGAGCTCAGTGGAGATGAGCAGCTTTGATTTCAAACTCTCAGCCGGCCCCAAACTGCTGATGGAAATGAGCGACGTCTGGGTGAAGAGTGGTGAGATGGCCGAGTTCAGCTGCTCGTTCGACGGGCAGCCCTTCACTGGGGTGGTGTGGGATCATAACGGCCAGAGTCTGGCGGACACGGAGCGGGTCAGGAGCTGTCAGACTGGGGGGCTGTTGTCCCTGGTCATCCAGGGTGTTGGTGTGGCAGACCAGGGTGTGTACAGCTGCACCGCCACCAACCAACATGGCCAAAGCAGCTCCTCCGCCCAGCTCACTGTTGAAGGTGGTTAATCTTTCTTTTTTTTTTATTAGTCTGTTTCTCCATCTGGTCCATCCTCCCTGTCCACCTGCTCCTCCTGCTGCGTCCCCTCCTCATGATTTAATATTTCCTCTTAGCCTGTAACCTGTTAGACTATAATAGAATAACAAACTTTACTGTAGCTGAGTCTATTCTCCTCCCGCTCTCACTAGCTTTGCCTCGCTAACATCATCTATCCATCCTACTAACCCCTTTAGTGTCTAGAGTCGTAGCCATTTAAACTCTGACCCCTAATTACTCTCCCTAACTTTATTCTCACCCAGCTAAAGAAGCAAATCTCAAAGCAGAAACCCCCATCCCTACCGATTCTGTGCGTAAAGTGTCTCAGGCAGACAGGGAGACCTCTAGAGATCCCCCTGACCAAGACAAGCAGGAGGCGGTGGAGAAGCCGGGACCATCACCTTCATCTTCTCAGAGCCTCATCAGCCACCTGTATTTCCCTGACATCATGCCTCATGACAAGCGAGATCAACGCCTCTGCAGCTGCCCCGACTTCCTGATCAAACTGCCCCCTGAGCTGCTGCTCAGAAACAGGGATGGTGGCTCCTTGTATTGCGTTATGAAGGGGCTTCCCACTCCGTTTGTCATTTGGCTTTACAACCGGTTGAATGTTGAGGATTCTGTGTCTTACTCTCTGAAACACGATGGCCCCCTGTGCTGTTTAAATGTTAACAAAGTGGGACCCGGAAAAAGGGGCTCTTACACTTGCAAAAACTCAGCTGGGGATGCTGAGTGCAGCACAGTGATGAAAGGTTGGCAACTGCATGCTTTTGGTCCTTCTGCTCGCTCGGGCTTTGTTTGGCCCACCACTCATCCACACTGCTTCCCACCCACACAGCAAGCCAGCAGAGGCACACGTCTTCACACGTCGACACCACTTCTTCAACAAGGTTTAACCACTGTGTTTAGGACAGGTCGCTGACCTTTGTGTCCTGCTTTACTGACAAAATTCATCAAAAGAGACAAACAGAGAGGGACACTCATACCACTGAGCAGATTGCAAACAGCCAGAGGTGCTGTGCACTAAAGACCAAAAGGAAGGAAGCATGCAAGAATGTCAGTTAAAAGAACAAGAACAAAACAAACGGATGATATGGATGCACGACCTGTCACTGATTCTAACAGTCTTGCACCATATGAGACTTTATGTTCAGTTCTGGGAATGTTTTTAATTTGTAAACATTTGTGTCTTTACAGTAACGACAGTGGAGAAGGAACCTATGGTTCATGCCCAGCAGGAAGTGAAAGGTAAATATTGTTTCATGTATTCTTTCATATCTTAACAAGTTTAGTTTAGTTTTGACTTCATCTTCAGGTTGCTGTGGTAAGAAATTCAGGTTAAGTTTTTAGAAATTAAATGTTATGTTCCAGAATGTTTAACTGGTGTTGTTTGACATTTTTGTGAATTTATTTTGAACCTTGTATTCTTTATGCTACTGCAAACCATTTAGCAAAATATACAATATTTTTTTCAACAGAAAAAAAACTTATATGACTTCAACTAACAAAATCTTTACAGAGCTTTTAACTGTTTCTCCCAAGTCCCAAACGCTGAAAGTGTCTTATATACGATTTTTAAATGGCCAAACACACAATGAAATTGTTACGAGGTGCAAACGAGGTTTGGGCCTTGGCTAGTGAACATTTAATAGTACTGTAATGCACCATAGGAGCATCAATTGAAAGGTGTCAACTGAGAGGCGTCAATCATCGCTTTCAATGCATTTGCACCTTCAGTGCTCTATTGGTATTGGTATCACTTTAAAAGTACTGGTTTTAGTACTGGTATCATAATTTTTTAAATACAGACTAAGTCTATCACTAAATCTAACTAAACTGTAGATGCATAAGTCGTACTGTTTTCAGTGCAGCTGATCTGTTGTGGTTGTCTTCTGTGTCTGACTTTACTTTAAACTGTCATTATTCAACTCAGCCTTCTCTAGCTCAACCATCACAGTGGAGGAGGAAACCCAGGAGTCGTACTACACTGGCCTAAAGTTACCAGATAAAACCAGAACACTTGAACTTAAGCCAGAGTCAAAACAATTCTCCAGCACTTTGGAGAAGAAAAAAGAAAAACCAGTTTTCCTCAGTGAACTTTCTCCAGCAGCTGTGACTGTTGGAGAAACTGCCACGTTTACCGTCAGAGTGTCCGGTTTCCCGAAGCCCACTGTTCAGTGGTTTCACAATGGGCAGATTATAATGAGTTCATCTGTGTATACATTTGTTGATGAGCGAGATGAGTATAGCTTGGTCATTACCAAGGTTCAAAAGGAGTTTGAAGGAGAGTACTCCTGTACTGTGAGCAACAGATTTGGCCAGTCGACTTGCACTTCTTATTTGCATGTTCATGTGAAGGAGCCAGAAAGGGAGGGGAAAATGGACAGAAGAAGGTTTGTACCAACTGGCAAACCTCCTGAATTTACTAAAACTATTGAGTCTCTTCATTTGTCTGAGGGAAGTCAGGCTTTCTTCAGGTATCTTGTGACTGGAGAGCCTCTCCCTGAGATTCAGTGGCTCAAAGGCCAAACCTTACAAATTCAGCCTAGTGGGTTCTGTATAATTGTGAACAACCCAGACGGATCAGGCTTTATTAATATCAAGAGTGTCAAACAAGAGCACAGCGGCATCTATACCTGTAAGGCCTCCAACCAATATGGGGAAGCCACTTGTACTGCCGAGATGCTGGTGTTCAGGGAGAAAGTTCAGGAAGAGCAGATGTTAGTTAAGAAAACAAAAGGTTTGAAAATATCTATGACTGAACAAACCACAGAATCTAGATTACACCAGGAAAGAACTTTGTCTGATCAGATGATCTATACCATCAGCACTGAAGACCGGCAGATTATTCCAAGTGAGGAGGTGGGAACCCTCAGGGAGCTTGATATCTCTGCTGCTACCCTCCATCGAGAGCAGCTTACCCACCAGGCAGCAGTGCTGCAGTCTCATGAGATACAGGAGAGGGTTTCTTTGGCTCCCACTCATCCACCACAGGTCTCAGCTGTTCCTATGAAACAGCTTCACATGGCAACTTTCTTATCCTCAGTTCAGGAGAGACAGAAGATCACTGAGCAGCACTCCGAACGGATTCTCAGCCCTGAGGTTGTAGAACTTGAGTTAGCCAAAGAGCAGCCACGGGAGCTCATGTCAGCCACATCTGAAGAGGTCTTCCCACTCACCACAGTGTGTGCTGAGTCATTGATGGACCGGGCTCCAGAACATGTGAAGACCATGACGGAACCCAGGCAGCTTGTTAGTGGTCAGCAAGTAGAGTCCACTCTACCCATTCGTGATGAACCTTCTATCGTCACTCACAGGCCAGCGGGGGAGAGGAGTTTCAGAGTCACAGAGGGGGTTAAGATTTTATACTCAGCTCAATCTACAGGGCAGCTGCCAGTCACAGCAGGACACTCTGAGCCTCTGCCAGCTTTAGATGCAGCCATTAAACCCTTGATTGAGAAAGAGCAGTCTAAGCCAGTGGTAGCACCAGTGAGCGAAACTAGAGTGGCTTTATCCAAGGAGCAGACATTTAAAATACACAGACCAGAGCAGGAAAGTATCACCCCATGTAAAGACAAGCTCTATAAGTCAGCTGTAACTGCTGAAGAGAAATATGAACTCCAGGGGGAACAGGCAGGACAAGTGCTGGGTATACCATCTTCTGTGTACCTGCAGCCTCATCGAGAGGGAGAAAGACTCTTGAATCTTCAGGTGATCAGTGATCAGGATGTTTTAGAGTCGGAGGGTATGTTCAGCAGTGAGAAGCCCTCTTCAGAGCAGGCAGAAACAAGGAAGAGTCCAACTTTGTTGCATTCAGTGACTCAGGAAGACCAAAGAACAGCAGTCTGTGAGGCGACTTCAGAGTTCTTAGCAAAGACTGATGCTGAGTCTATTCAGCCGAAGAAAGAGTTACCACCGACAAAATACCTTCAGTCAATTCACTCTTTATCAGTTTTACCAAAGGAAGGCATACTTACCATCACCAAACCTGATCAGCAGATGGCAACGGAGAAACAGGAGAAGGCTAGAAGGCATGCAGCTACTACAGAAGAGAGAAGAGAGATCACAGCAGATTATCACAAGGATCTTGATGTGTCGGTGACAGGGCTTCAGTCACAGCTTAGAACTGAGCCCAGGCCTTCGAGCATCCTCACAGTCTCCTCCCAGCCCATGACGCTGCCAAAGGAGACGCCTTTCATTACTGATGTCAAGCAGCAGCGAGCGCTAGTCCAGAAAGAGGATTACTGGAATATCATGCATTCTTTAAATGTCACAGACACTCAGATTCTGGAGGAGGGTCACACCGTTAGCCTTAAAACTGATGAGAAATTCAAGCTAGAGATGAAATCTGAGCCCAAGATTGCCAAAAAGACTTTATTTATAGAGGAGAAGGCAGTTGCCACTGAGAGCTGCGCCGTATTAGAAGCTGCTGAGCAAGACTTTGCAGTGCAGATACAGGAGGGCCAGTCGGTGCGACAGTCCGTGTTGCTAGAAGAAAAACAGGTCATTATTGGAGAACAGTCATGTGTGATACATAAATCTGAGGGCTCGACTGTCAGCGTCATGATGCAGCCTAGAGGAGCTCTGTTTGTTCATGAGTCTCAGGACACTCAAACTCTACCTAAAGAACTCAACTTTGTCATTCAGATTCCCAAACCATCAAGTTTGAAAATCCGACATCAGCTCAGAGATGCTCTTCAGTCTGCTGTGGCCAGTGACCAGCCAGTGTTATTAGCTGACATTGTAGGAAGGTTAGAGGCAGTGGAGGTACAGGAGGTGAAGGTTCAGCGAGAGCCCAAACGGGCCACATATACATACCTGATCACATCACCAGGTGTCCCGATGGAGATCACACTGTCGTTTGAAGGTGAATACCCTCAGACAGCTGACCTCAGGTCTGAACTCCAGGTAGCTCTGCACGCTATGGTTTTCCATGAGCAGCAAAGTCTTACATCAGAACAACCAGGCACCATGCAGATTAACAAGCCTCAGAGAGCGCTGGTCAGCTCATCACCCTCCAAAGAGGTGTTGTCATCTGTGGTGGACACCTTGGTGGTGGCAGAGAGTGCAGTTAGGTTTCCTCCTGCTATATCTCAGTCCGCAGCCATCAAAACTGAAGCCGGGGCTGCCTTCCAAAGTGCGACAGTTCAGAGTCAGTCAGAAATCCACGAGTCTACACAGGTGAGCAGGAAGACAGTCAGGTCAGAGAGGGCTGCTGCTGCTGCTGAAGTGACCATGACAGTGCCTGTAGGTCAGGTTCCTGTCAAACAAGGTGTCGACATTTTTGTCCACAAAGAAACCAGAGAGGAGTACCTTTCAGAGGCAATCATGATCAGCGAGTCCTCTGACAGTCTGGTAGATTATCCTGTTGTCGTTGATTCTCTGGAAGATGTTTGCGTTGAGGTAAATGGGAAGGCTGTTTTTACTGCCACCATAAAGTGTGTTACCAGAGTTAACTGGTTTTTCAATGGCCAATTGGTAAAATCTGGCAAAGAGTTCAAGTGTTCTAAAGACCACGACACATACACACTAGTTATCGAGAAAGTTGTCAAGGAGAAGCATGAAGGAGAGTATGTCTGTGAGGCTGAGAATGAAGCTGGCAAGACTACAACATCTTCAAGACTCACTGTGGTCTCAAGAGGTTTGATGATGGGCAATTCTTTAATATCATCATCAACTAACTTCACACATTGATGAATTTCCAATTCTGTTGTCTGCAAACCTCAACCATTACTTAAACTTTATATGCACTTGGGTCTATATTTATGAACTGAATGCCCCTGAAATCATTTTTAAGACAAACACAAGGTCTGTCAAGGATTCTTTGGGTATTTTCCATGCCAAACTAAATTATGGGAGGTTGAGGTTTCACCAGACAGCAGTGACATCCTCACTTTTCTTTTAAGCCTTCATTCCGTTTTCCTTCATTCCTCCACATGCATATAATCCCCATAGCCATTCCTCCGTCCTTCAAAGGAATCACCTTTAAGTCTTTAAACATCCATCAGTGCTCAGTCCTACTCTGTTCCTCATTGCATGCTTTCTCTCATTTTCTAAGAAACCCTTTCATGACATCTTCGACCCAAATCTAATACCATTTTTCTTCTTCCACAGTCACAACTGCATAACTTTGTGTGTCACTTTTCCATCCCAGGATCATCACTTCCAGCAGAAACATTCCTTTTTGCTTCCATTTCAGCTCCTTCTGTGTATTTACTTTGTCTCTTTATCTTTCTGTCTTCAGTGAAACCTGTGTTCAGGCACAGAATTGTCCCTGTGGAGATCAACATTGGCCACGCTGCCAAGTTTGAATGTGAAACTGAGGAGGCTCCAAATGTGAGCTTCAAGTGGTTCAAAGATGGACACCCCATCAAAGAGGGTGATAAGTACAGGATTATCAGTCGCTTCAGCACTTCCTCTCTGGAACTTTTGAACCCAACCAAGGATGACAGTGGTGAATACACCTGCAAGGCATCCAATCAGCATGGCAGTGACGAATGCTCAGCCACTCTCAACGTAACAGGTAAGAGTGACGCATATTTTGTTCTTCTTTGCATGTTGAGTTTCAAGCTGTTATTGGTATTGGTGATTTCTTTTACCTACAAGGTGTCATCTTTTGCTGTTCTTAGCTGGTCTTCTTCTGATAAACATTGGTGTTGGCATTTTGTTTGCTTTTTTGTGAATTGTCAATTGTTTGCTGGTTTGTTTTTGTCTAATTGGCAGGTTTTTGGTAAAGGTGAATTGACAGGGTCTAACATTATAACCACTAATGTGTTTCTCTTTTTCTTAACTCTTTTAGAGCAATTCCCTCCTGCCTTTATAACTAAACCTGACCCTCAGACTAATTATGTCGGAAAGAGGGCAATGATACAGTGTGTAATATCAGGATCTACTCCACTGAATGTTGTCTGGCTCAAAGACAACCAGGCCTTACCCACAGTGCCTACACACTATCAAACCTCTTGTGAAAAGAATAAGCACACTCTTGTGATAACTAAACTTGAGCTGGCTGACAGGGGGCGTTATGTGTGCAAGGTTTCTAATAATGTTGGGACGGCTGAGTGCAGCATGGAGCTGTATGTTATTGATAAGCCCAACTTTGTAAAGCCCCTGGGTCCGATCGCTGCTGTGGTTGGAGCTCCTCTGCACCTGGAGTGTCAGGTGGATGAGGACACCGGAGTAACTTTCACCTGGACGAGAGATGGTAGGAAAGTCCACCAGTCTCCAGACTGTAAACTGTCTTTTGAGGATAAGACAGTTACTCTTGATATCCTAAAGACCACACTGAAGGACTGTGGAAATTATGTGTGCACAGTGGCAAATGAAGCTGGGAGTGCAACTTGCTCAACTTCGGTGAAGGTACAAGGTAAGAGCTATCTAGTGAAATTTCATGGCTACTGCAGCATTTGAAGCTGTTGCAAATCTGCAGTACTGAAAATTAACATGATTTTATTCTGTGGTGTCCTTTTTTTCTTAAGTCTTAAGTGACTTCTCTTTCAATGCTGGGTTGTTATTTTTTAATGACTTCTTTGAATTCATTATGGCTCCTTTTAACTGCAAACCTCTGCAGAACCACCAGTCTTTGTCAAGAGGCTTGAGGCCACCACAGTCTGGAAGCAAGGCAGCACTGCACGGCTGCAGTGCTCCATCAAAGGATCCCCTGAACTCCATACCATCTGGTTCCTTAATAACACTGAGCTGTCTGCTGGTGGCAGATATGCCATGAGTCTGAAGGATGGGGTCACCACTCTTGAGATACAAGATGTCATGTTGAGTGACATTGGAAACTACACCTGTGAGGTTCTTAATGAGTCTGGCTGTGAAAGCTGCAGCACTAAAGTGACAGTGAAAGGTCTGTAGATTTTGGCTGTTTTACAACAGAACCAAATTTTCAGTCAGAATAAGAACTCGTCTAACTGAAGTTGTTCCCCTTTAGAACCACCATCTTTCAAAAAGGAATTACCCTCTGTCGAGGCGGTCAGAGGATCTGTAGCTGTCCTGGAGTGTGAGATTGCAGGCTCTGCACCATTCGAGGTGTCTTGGAAAAAGAATAAGAAACGCCTGTCTGATGATAAGAAATACAGAATAGTGTCACAGGGGTCCCTGGCCTCTCTGGAGATCCGCTCGTTTGAGAGTGCTGATGCTGGTGAATATGAATGTGTTGTATCAAATGAGGTCGGGTCTGTAACTTCAAAGTCAACGGCTAAACAGAGAGGTTAGTGATGTAAAAACACACAGGGCATACTTAAAATTAATTGTAATTCTAGTTGTAGTTCTCTTGGCTGATGTTTGTATAACTATTACTAATACTGCTATTTCAGAGCCACCTATGTTCTCAAAGAGAATTGAGAGTGCTACAGCAGTGCTGGGCAATACAGTGAAGCTACAGGGAACCCTGAAAGGCTCAGCTCCCATCACTGTCAAATGGATGAAAGACTCTGATCTGCTAAGAGACGACGATCCAAATGTCAAAATGACATTTGAGAACAACATTGTTAGCATTTCCTTCTCATCTGTTGAGCTAAAACATGGTGGCAAGTACACTTGTCTTGCTGAAAATGAGGCAGGACAGCAGAAATGTGAAGCTGTATTAACAATTCAAGGTTAGAACACATTTCTGTTGATTAGAAAAATTGTCAAAGTTAAGATGGGGATGTTTCTGAATTCTAAAACCCATGTTCTATTATAGAGCCTGCTAGGATTTTAGAGAAAGCAGCGTCCATCAGTGTGACTGCAGGGGATTCGGCCACATTGCAGTGCACAATTTCTGGAAGCCCAGAGCTCAAAGTGAAATGGTTGAAAGACGGCAAGGAAATGATCAGTGGCCGAAAATATAAAATGACACTGAAGGAGAACACTGCAATCTTAAAGATCCTCTCAGCAGATAAAGGCGACACATCAGAGTACAAGATGGAGGTGTCAAATAAAGTTGGAAAAGACCAGTGCTCCTGCTCAGTCACTGTTATAGGTTAGTTTTAGCAAAGAATACATTGTTAATAACAACTCAAAGACTTGGCTCTTGATAACAGTTATATGTTTGACATATTTCCGTACACAGATCGTGCAGTCCCACCATCCTTCACCAAAATTCTAAAGGCAGCAAATGGGAGTATTGGTGGTAACGTAACCTTGGATTGCAGAGTTGCTGGATCTCAGCCACTGGTTGTTTCTTGGTACAAAGACAATAAAGAGATCCACAGTGGTGATAGATACAAGCTTGATTTCAGTGAGAGCACAGCCTCTGTGACGATAACAGACCTGGAGCAAAGTGATGGTGGAGTTTATACCTGCCGAGCCTCTAATGATGCCGGAGAAAAAGAGACAAGTGGTACTTTGTCCGTCAAAGGTCAGATGAGTTGAATTACTTTAACCTAACCCTGAAATTCAATAGGAATTTGGTAGATATTATGAATAATCGGAAGGGTAGATGTTAAATGTTTGCTCTTTTTTCCCAAATAACTCCAGAACCTCCGGTCTTCACCGTGAAACCTGATTCCCGGGATGCTTCACCAGGATCAAATGTTGTCATAAAATCAGCCTTTACAGGCTCAGCTCCTCTGGTTGTTAAATGGTTCAGAGAGGAGAAAGAGATTTTTACTGGGGGAAAGTATTTCATAAAGAAAGATGCCTCCTCAAGCTCCTTGGAGCTTCATTCTGTGAAACCAAGTGACTCTGCTAAATACACATGCCAAGTATCCAACGATGCTGGGAAGGTGGATTGCACTGCAGTCCTCTTTGTAAAAGGTGCCATTTCATTCTTTCTTTTAAAACAGTCATTTGCTGAACTGTTGTTTTCTTCAAGCTTGTTTTCTTTACTTAACCTCTTGTTCTTACTGTCATTGTTACTGTTAATTTACAGAAGCCCCAACATTTACAATGAAGCTTGAGCCTTCACAGCTGTTGAAAACTAGACAGCCTCTCAAGTTGTCTTGCAAAGTGCAGGGTACCCCTGTTATTAGCATCACATGGTTTAAAAATGGGTCTGAAATTGCTTCAGACCACAGGCACACAATGTCCTTCGACAGCTCAATAGCGACTCTGGAAGTAGACGACTGCTCTGTAGAAGACAGTGGAGATTATGTTTGTATGGCGTCCAGCGAGGCTGGCAGAGACCAATGCAGCAGCACAGTAACCATCAAAGGTTGGTTCAGTAGATTTCTTCAGTTCAACCAGTTTTTCAAGGACAAACTCTAGACTGTTGGCATGACGTCTGGTCCACATTGTTCTTTAACATGTTCGATGCTGCCTTCACTGTACAGAGATTATATTCCTGTTCACAAAAAAGACTCTCCACCAAATACAATTGTTCTTGTTTGCAGATAGGATGCCAGTGAGAGATCATACCCTTTATTTTTTCACTTGTGACTCCTGTTAGTTGTTAGCCTGGCATTACCAGACTAATTTGCAAATATGAATTAGTCTGGAACCTCTTAGTTCATTTTCAGGTTTCCAGGGGCATTATCGGTGCTCACAGACCAAAATGCCCCTGAACCCAACTGGATAGATCTACAGAGATAGAAAGGTGCTTGGTCAATTTTCAATCAAGACACAAAATGGTTGCAGTATGTATTACAGCTAACAGTGCACCAAAATGTTTCTGGAAACATTTTAGGAGAGAAATAGACAATGCAGTAACAGAATATTGATCCATATCTGATCAACACGCAATTGGATAAACCTACAAACCAGTCAGCCTGACTGATGACACTCCTCAGTCAATCATCATATAGAACTGGCCTCATATTAGAAAAATGGTTGATTGGCCTGACCAGATCCAAGGCTGGTTGGAATTCTGTCTAAATGTATCTGCCACAGCAAATAAAAACATGAGCTTGGTTCACCAGCAAATTATTTCCTAAGTCTAACCAAAGGTTTAGCTGACTCTAAATGTCCCATATTGTCAGTCTCAATGTGTCCACCCTGTCTCAGTCTAAGAGATTAACTATCAGTTAGAAAATTCAGTGTTTTCAACTTCTTCAAGACTAGGATTTGTTTCTCAACATATTGCCAAGGACTGATGCACCTTCATTGGTGCATTGACTTTTGAGATAACCAGTGAGAGTGGAGATTCTAAATGAAGCTAAATGAATTCTGTGGACCAGACAGGCCTCATGAGACTAGAACTTACTCTTCAGCCCCTTATTGACTTTAAATATAACTTTTATTGTCTTTTTCCTCATAGAGCCTCCAGTGTTTGTGAGGTCTTTTGAATCAGCTGAGCTCGTAAAGGGATGCGACATTATCTTGGAGGGGACTGTTTCAGGTTCCTCTCCATTTGAAATAAGTTACTTGCTCAATGATAAGCTGATCAGAAACGACAAAAGGCATCAGATCAGTGTTGAAAACAACACAGTCACTCTTCAGATCTCAAGCTGTGAGACCGGAGATGCTGGGACATACCAATGCATTGTGGCAAACGATGTTGGGGAGACATCTTGTTCTTGCCAAATTTCACTGAAAGGTTAGTCAAATGACCGAGACAAAGGTTATCTTTCTGCATGCTGCAGCTGTATTATTGTAGTTTGGAGGGAGATAAGGTTGCTGCACTTGTTTTTCTTCTTAGGCAGCCAGTAGAAGGTTAGACCAGGGATATAAAGATTTGCTATGTGGATCATCTGTGTTCCTCCTACAGCCTGCAGTCTGATCTGTGATCTTCTCTCACTAGAATCACCGACATTTGTTCAGAGACTAGAGGATATTTCCTGTATGGTGGGCTCTGAGATCTCTATGAAGTGCATGTTGTCTGGATCACTGCCCATGACTTTCACCTGGATCAAAGACAATCATGAGCTCACAGAAGACGAGCATATTAAGATGTCCTCTGAAATCAAAAGTGCCGTGTTGAATTTGAAAAATGCTCAGTTATCACATGGCGGGAAATATGTCTGTCAGGCACAGAACAAAGCCGGGACTCACAGATGTGCCGCTGTGCTCATAGTGACAGGTTTGTGGGATATTTGTGACTCTTTCTTGTCTTCACTGTTGTTGCTTTCATGTCAAGCTTGATGTTTATTCTGTCACATTAACACCTGTAAGTGGTAGCACCTAACTCAGTTTTGGATCTTTTTGTCATCCCAGAGCCAGCAAGTATTTCAGAACATCCACAGTCAATCAATGTAACCCAGGGTGACCCAGTCAGGCTTGAATGCCGATTTTCAGGGACCAAACCACTCAAGTCCAGATGGATAAAGGCAGGACAGGAGCTGACATCAAGCCAGAGATACAAAGTACAGAGCACAGATGCCAGCTCTGTGCTCACAATTATTAAAACAGAGAAAAGCGATAGTGGTGAATACACTTTTGAGGTTTCAAACAAAGCTGGATGCAGTTCTTGTGAGGCAGCCGTTACAGTGTTAGGTCAGTTCATCCCAAACTCAGTATATTTTATGAGATTTTCTTGTGTTTTTTAACTCATCCCAACTCAACATTGTTTTTGCATTTTATATACAATAGATCAGATCATTAAACCATCTTTCACAAGAGAGCTGAAGGAGACAGAAGGTATCAGAGGATCGTTTGCTCATCTGAAGTGCCTTGTATCAGGCTCCCTGCCAATGGCGATACAGTGGTACAAAGATAACAAAGAGATCCAGACTGATGAGACACACAAATGCACATTTTTTGAAAATGTTGCATTCCTGGAAATCAGTCGTCTTGACAGTAAAGACAGCGGCAGATATACCTGCGTGGCTAAAAACAAGGCAGGAACTGCCCAGTGCTCTGGGACTTTGTTTGTTAAAGGTTAGAACTCATTTCAAGCCTTAGCACTTTCTTGCAGTTTTAATCAGATTCACATTACATATATTGTGACTATAGAAGTGTTAAATTTTGGGTTTTATCCACCAACAGAACCACCATGCATTCTTGAAAAGCCTGAATCCATGAATGTTTTGCCCGGGTCAAAGGTTAAGTTTAACGTTCGTTACTCTGGAACGCCACCACTGAGCATCAAATGGTTCACAAACAAGAAAGAGCTTTTCTCCAGTGCCGACTGCTGTGTTATAAAAGACAATGCTTCAAGCTCACTGGAGCTCTTCTTTGCCAAATCTTCTGATTCTGGTGACTATGTCTGTGAAATACAGAATGACGTAGGCTCCACTTTGTGTCAGGCAACACTTTTTGTAAAAGGTTAGGCTTATTTTAGTCTCTCACTTTTATAAAGTTTGCTTTGCTTTGTAGTGATCACTATACTTAAGTAACTTCTGTATGCATTTTTTTTTCAGAACCTCCCTTTTTCATTGAAAAATCTGAAGGTGTATCAGTGGTTAGAGTAGGGAACCATAAAGTGTTTGAGTGCAAGGTCGCTGGTACTCCAGAGATCTCTGTGCGCTGGTTCAGAGATGGCGCTGAGATTCACCAAAGTCTCAAACACAAGATGTCATTTTTCAACTCTGTGGCCACCTTAGAGATTAGTCAAGTTAGTGAAAATGACAGTGGGAAGTACGTCTGCGAAGCTTGTAACGAAGCCGGCACGGAGAGTTGCACTGCTGAGTTAGACGTGAAAGGTTAGTTTTCCTTCACATCTTGTCAGTGTTTCAGTTAAAGTCAAGATCAAGTTAAATATCGCAGCAATAATACAGGTTGACTTGCTTTGTAATTTCAGAGCCTCCTTCATTCATTGAAGAGCTGACATCTCTTGAAGTGGTTAAAGGTTCCACAGCAATGTTTGCTTGCAAAATGGCAGGAAGTGCTCCATTTAAGGTCACATGGATCAAAGATAAAAAGCCAATTAAATCCAGCCAAAAGTATATTATTGTCGATAGTGAAAATGTGAGCCTGAACGTCCAGGACTGTAAAGTTGAAGATGTTGGTACTTATCAGTGTGTGGTAGCCAATGAGGTTGGAAGTTGCACTGGCTTCGTAGCTTTGTCTCTGAAAGGTTGGTTTTACTGCATCATACTGACATACAAGCATACAGCTCTGTACACTTTCTAGTATTACAATGACATCTTTTCTTTGTATCAGTCCCTCCAACATTTGTTAAGAAGATAGAAAATGTCTCCACTATTCTGGGAGATGTTGCAGTCTTTCGCTGCACCGTGGACGGTTCTCTGCCTCTCTCAGTACAATGGCAAAAAGATGAGAACTGGATCCCAGAGGATCCAAAGATCAAGAGAATGCTTGATAACAAAGAAGCCACTCTCAGGATTCCTGCATGTGAAGCTGCTCACAGTGGGAAATACACCTGCCAAGTTGTAAACGAGGCCGGGCAGGACAAATGTTTTGCCACCCTTATAGTGCAAGGTACCGCTGCTTCATGCTTAATTCTTCTGCCTAACATTATAGCTAAGTGTAACAGCAATAACAAGTGCACTCACCTCTTTTCCTTGGTGTTGTAGAACCACCTACGATCCAAGAGAAGCCAGAGGTAGTAAAAGTAACTTGTGGAGATCCAGTTAGTCTTGAGTGCAGGGTAGCTGGAACCCCTGAGATGAGTGTAAGATGGTCCAAGGATGGCAAAGAGCTCCAGTCAAGCAGAAAACACAGTCTCTGCTATAAGAACAACCTCAGCAGTCTTAACATACAGTCCTGTCAGCTGGACGACAGTGGAGAGTACCTGTTCAAAGCCACAAACTCTGTTGGAACCTGCAGGTGTAAAGTCATGCTGGTTGTTTTAGGTTTGTAAAATACTCTTCAACTTATGTTAGAACAAATATTTTAAGTTGCATAATTGTGTTTTTTCTTTGATTCTAATTATCTTTCAATATCATTTGAAACAGAAGAGGTAATTCCTCCGACATTCATTAGGAAATTAACGAACATTCAAGCAATTATGGGTTCAGTGGTTACCATGGAGTGCAAAGTAGCCGGTTCTCTTCCAGTATCAGTTGAATGGAGCAAAGGGAAACAAAAGATCACCAAGGACTCCAAATATAAACTGCTGCACAGTGAGCACACTGTCTCGCTGCAGTTAGAACTGACTGAAGGGGCTGATACAGGAGAATATTCCTGTGAAGTTATTAACAAAGCAGGCAGCTGTGTGTGCAGTGGAGTTCTTACAGCTAAAGGTTAGCACTTATGGGTCATCTTTATCAAATTTGTGACGCAAAGGCTGTTAGTCATGTATCATAACCATTTTTCTGTGTGGGTTTTAGTGCCACCAAGATTTGTAGCTGAGCCTGAGTCTCAGGCTGTTACTCCAAAGTCTACTGTACTCTTCAGAAGTGTCTTTGATGGAACACCTCCATTCATGGTGAAATGGTTCAAGGATGACGTCGAGCTCATCACTGGGCCATCATGTATGATTAGACTGGAGGAATATTCTTCCTCTCTAGAACTCTACTCAGTTGGGACTCTGCAATGTGGGATCTATTCTTGCCAAATTAGCAACGAAGCAGGCGCAGTGAAAAGTGCAGCAGAATTATTGGTGAAAGGTTGGACTATTCTTTTTTTGTCCACCACCATCATCACTCAATTAACGCCATCTTTTTTCTCCATGTTCACAGCTTCTCTTTCTTCATTTTCTTTGACTGACCACCTTACCATTTATTTTCTTATCAGGAATATCCATGTTGTCTTCAGAGTCATCTACCATCTGTTATAGCATCCAGCCACCTGTTCGCACCCTCCATACATCACGCTGATGCTCAACTGTAACTGTATGCTGTCAGTAGTAACTTGATCTTTTTTGACTTTGCAGAACCTCCTCAGTTTGTCCTGAAACTTCCTCCCACTACCTTTGTGAAGCAGTGTGAGGGACACCGTTTCGAATGCAAGGTCACCAGCTCACGCTCCCTGAATATGAGCTGGTACAAAAATGACCAAAAGATAACCGACGGAGACAACTATAAAATGATGTTTCTTGACTCGACCGCGTATCTCCAGCTGCGCTCGACAAGGTTTGAGGATAACGGAGTCTACACCTGTGAGGCTCATAACGATGCTGGCAGTGCAGTCTGCAGCACCATCCTCACAGTTCAAGGTCAGCTATTGAAGAGATATCTTGACTTGTGTAGCATGAAAAAGAAGGAATCAAAATCCCCTATGATGCAGATTTTGATATTTCGTTTGACCCTTTATGAGTACGTTTGGAACCCTGTCCAAGAATTTAACATGACCTAACACAAGAGTTCCACCTTCTGTTTCAGTCAAAAAAATCTGATTTGCCCATCAGTGTGTCAGATAGCATGAGTCTGAGTGTCACCTCTTTTTTTAAAGAAATGTTTCCCCCTATTTTCCATGGAATGACCTACAGTATAACAGTATACCCTTGACTTACCCTTTCAGTTTTATTTTCTCTGATCTCAAAATGATATGGTCTACTCTCCAATCATAGCATGAACATAAGTGAATGTTTTCATTCTCAATTTTTTCTGTCAATGTGTGGACGAATTCTTCAAGCATGGACTGAACCTAAGCATGATCCTCAACAGGAATTTCTGTCCCCTGGACAGAAGCACTGAAGACATGATTGTCCATGAATGTTATTTTTTAAAATTGATCTCAATATATTTTCCAGAGTCCCCGTCCTTTACTAAAACTCCAAACCCAGTAGAGGGCATTAAAGGGAAAGATGCCAGCCTACACTGTGAGGTGTATGGCACTCCACCTTTCCAGGTTAACTGGTACAAAGACAAAAGGCCACTGAAGGAGAGCAGGAAATATAAGATGGTCAGTGTGGGCAACTCTGCCGCGCTTCACATTATTAAACTGGAGCAAGATGATGCAGGTCTTTACGAGTGCCAAGCATCCAACAATGTAGGGACTGAATCCTGCCGCACTACCATAACCCTGAAAGGTTAGTACAGAATCAGTGGCCATTTTCTCAAAGCGCAGTCGTAGTGCAATTATCCCTCCTCACCTTTGATCTTTCCATCACTATTCAGAACAACCAGCGTTTGTCAAGAAACTGGTCGACCAGTCTGTGAGAGTCGGGCAGCAGCTGACACTGACAGCTACAGTGAAAGGCTCTGAGCCTTTGACTGTGTCCTGGGTTCAGGACAAAGATCACATTCTCAGAGATGGTGACAACAGGAAGATCACCTTTGAGAATAATGTGATCACACTTGTTGTGCCCAAGGCTGACTCAACCACAGCTGGTAAATATACCTGTCAGCTGAGGAATGACTCTGGAGTTGGGGAGTCTGTCTCCCAAGTGACCCTTCTAGGTTTGTAGAACTCCAGACTTTATCGCCACTATTACCACTTTGACAGCATAAGGATTCATTTAGCTTAATATCTTCTTCCCTAATTTCTAGAACCCGCTGCTATCGTGGATAGCCCAGAGTCCTTGAACGTGAAGTCAGGAGAAAATGTAGCTCTTGAAGTTACAGTGTCTGGCTCACCAGAGCTTAAGACTAAGTGGTTCAAGGACAACAAAGAGGTCTCTGCTGGTGCCAAGTATCAGATGTCTTTCACAAAGAAGGTTGCCACCCTGAAAATTCGTTCTGCTGATAAAGCAGATGCTGGAGAGTACAAGCTAGAGGTCACAAACCATGTTGGTACAGCCTCTTGCAAAACTAAGCTGTCTGTCTCAGGTTGGTGCTCATCATAAGCATTCACTATAACAAACTTTCTTATCATCTTACTTATCATCTTAAATTTTGATCCTTTTAATTAGAAGTTAGTTCAGAAATGCTTTAAAACTTTTCTTTTTTTGGCAATAGATAAGTTGATTCCACCAAGTTTCATAAGGAAGCTGAGGGACACCCACCTTGTTGTGGGTAAGCCTGGCGAAATGGAGTGTAAGGTCGCTGGTTCTGCTCCATTAACAACTTCCTGGTTCCACAACGGCCAGGAGATCGAGAGTGGACCAAACTACGACATTAGCTGCACTGATAACAACTGCAAACTGAGGGTTCCAACAATCACATTGTCCGATTCCGGCAAATACACGTGTAAAGCTGTAAATGCTGCAGGTACCAGTGAGACGAGTGCTTCGATGCATGTGACAGGTCAGTAGATCAGAATAAAGTCAAGATCAGAACATTTCAAGGATGTTTTCCTAAGCACAGGATCAGGCTCAGTGCAGAAAGTTAACGTTTCTTACAACGCATCTTTTTTAGAACCTCCATCTTTCGTGGAAACACCTGAAGCGAAGGAAACACTGCCTGGCAAAAATGTGTCTTTCTCAGCTAAAGTGAAAGGCAGCGCCCCCCTGAAAGTCAAATGGTTCAGGGGAGCCAAGGAAATGCAGCATGGAAGGGGCTGTGAGATTGCCCTGAAGAACGATGTTGCCACCTTGGTTCTTCACAAAGTCGAGAAGTCTCATGCAGGAGAGTACACCTGCCAGATCATTAATGATGCAGGGAAGGAAAGCTGCCCAGTTTACCTGTTTGTGAAAGGTTTGTTAGCATGACTGATATCTTTTTTCAACCATGTGTTCTAAAAGCAAATTTTATGTAACTGATCATGGAATTACCTCTCTCAGAACCAGTCCACTTTGTGAAGAAGCTGAGAGACATTTCCTCTGAAAAGGGCAAGCCTCTGAGGCTTGAGGTCACATTTGCTGGAACCCCCAGGGTAAATGTGACATGGAAGAAAGATGGTAAACTCATCTGGGCCTCATATCAGTACAATGTTATCACCACCGACACCTCCTGCATCCTGGAGGTTCTTAACGCTGACAGGATGGAGGCAGCTGGTAGATACTCTTGCGAAGTAGACAACGGAGTCGGAAGTGACAGATGCGAAGCCAAAGTATCAATTCTAGGTAAAATTATTAACTGTGTATGTTGTTAGTCTTGTAGTTTTAATAACTCATGATCATTCATTCATTCATTCATTCATTTATTCATATGTTCATCCACAACTCAACATCTCATCATCATCATCACCATCTCTCACTTTAGAACGACCATACTTTGTTGAAAAGATGGAGCCACAGGAGGTCGTTGTGGGCGATGCGGTCACCCTGAAATGCCGTATTGCAGGAACTCCTGACATCTCTGTCACTTGGTTTAAAGCTGATGGAAAGCTGCGCAAGTCCAACACTTGCTCAATGGACTTCACAAAGGGCGTTGCCACTTTGAATCTGATCAAATCAACCAAGTTCGATCACGGCGAATACGTCTGCAAGGCAGATAACCGCATCGGTTCAGCTTCTGCCAGCTGTAAAGTGACGGTGAAAGGTGATGCCTGTTTTCCATACTTCTCCTTTTTCTTTGATTGAAGAACACATTTAGCTCACGTGACATTTTCAAGGACAAAAATCCCACCTTAAAGTAATTCACATACAGTTTCTTTTGACTATCCAAAACTTGTTCTAAAGATAACCTCTGGTGAAAGATGCAACTCTTGGGAAAACTCAAGAGTTTACAAGTTACATTTCATGCGTAATAGCAAAATTAACTTTGGTGCATAGATGTGTAGAAATGCATGGCAGCATAACAGAGCACATTTCTAACATCCGCATTGCTTCTCTCAGAACCTGTGCGCTTTATCAAGAAGCTGGAGGACACCACTTTCATAGTGGGTCAGCCACTGAAACTAGTCTGCACATACACTGGAAGCCAGAGGGTCAACGTCACATGGAAAAAGGATGGCAAGCTGATCTGGGCCTCTTATCAGTATAATGTTAAAACTACTGACTCGACCTGCATCCTGGACGTCCTGAACAGCGACAGGCCCGAGGCAGCTGGAACATACACTTGCGAAATATCCAACGGAGCTGGAACTGATGTCTGCCATGCTCGTGTCAGCCTAGGTAAAGTCACAAACTCCTAACACACCATCTGCTTTCAATTTATTAACTGTCAACAACAGAGGCCTTCTGCTATAGTCCACAAAGAATAGTAGGTTGTGGTAATCATTAAGACTAAAAAATGATGCCAGTTAGTTGAACCTACTGCAAGATCTCAATTGCCTGCCTGCTAGCATAACATAATGTGCACTACATGCAACTAACCCAACCATTACTCCTCTCAGAACCAGCTCGCTTCATGAAAAAACTGGAAGACACTTATTTCAGACTCCGTGAACCCTTGACCCTCAAGTGTACTTATACTGGAAGCCAGAGAATCTCTGTGACCTGGAAGAAAGATGGCAAACTCATTTGGGCATCGTACAAGTACAACGTCAAAACCACCAAAGACACCTGCATCCTGGAAGTCCTCAACAGTGACAGAGAAGAAGCCATCGGAAAATACACGTGTGAAGTTTCTAACGCTGAAGGAACCGATATCTGCCATGCTAATGTGAAACTAGGTAAACCCCTGCAGCAACTCACCTCATTACCTCTTTATAGGGATTAAAATATCACCTGCACTTGCATATCATAAATCTGTAACCAGCTTGTTTAAAAGGCTAATACCACTGCTTATATTAACTAACACCACCATTGATAATTGATCTCTTAGAACCAGTTCGCTTTGTGAGAAAACTGAGAAACACCTACTATAAGATTGGCCATCCTTTGACGCTGGAGTGCACGTTCACCGGCAGCCAGAGGATTTATGTCAGCTGGATGAAGGACGGCAAACCCATCTGGGCATCATACAAATACAACGTTAAAACCACCAACTTCTCTAGCACCTTGGAAGTTCTCAACAGTGACCGTCGGGAAGCTGTTGGGAAATACTCGTGCGAGATTTCCAACTCAGAAGGCACTGATATCTGCCATGCTATGGTTAAGATAGGTAAAGCCACTAACAAATGCACATCACAGCCATCATTTTTGAAATTCAAAATGTCAGAATTCACAAATTCTAGCAAATCCCTTGCAGAACAAACTTATTACATAAACAACTGCTTGCTTTAACTAAATAAACATGCAACTAACATCACAATTGCCTCCCATAGAACCTGTGCGCTTCCTAAAAGAGCTGGAAGACACCACTTTCAGACTCGGCCAGCCCCTGTCGCTGTACTGCGCTTACAGTGCCAGTCCCAGGGTCTATGTGAGCTGGAGGAAGGACGGCAAACCAATCTGGGCCTCCTACAAGTACAACGTCAAGACCACAGATAACTCCTGTGTCTTGGAAGTCCTCAACAGTGACCGGCTAGAAGCAGCAGGGAGATACTCCTGTGAAATTTCTAACTCTGAAAACACTGCTGTCTGCTATGCACAGGTCCAACTAGGTAAAACATTAAACACGAGGGGTCGTAGTGAGTGCTCTTTTTTTTTTAGGGACAATTAGATTTGTCTATGCTATGATGAAAACTGCCTCAAAAATATCAGCAAGAGAACAGAATACCATTTGCAGCACAAAACATAGTTAATTTTTATTTTTTCTATTTACATGTCTGGCATATGTCTGAACTCCAGTAACATTAATTTCCTTTGAATTCCTGGGCTCGCCTCGCCACCAGAGGACCCAGTTTACAGTTTACTGCAGTGAATGTTAATTTGGGGTCATGGGAACATACAAAGCTGGTTTTAAACAGGTAGTGTTGTTTTGAAAATCATAAAAACTGGATACAATGAGCCTTACTTGTAGATAACAATTACAGTTTACTTGATAATAATCTTGCTCATCTTTCTCAGGCAACTAACAACTAACGTCCTTGCCTTTCCTAGAACCTGTGCGCTTTGTGAAAAAGCTGGAAGATATGACCTTTAGGGTTGGCCAGTCTCTGAGGCTTCAGGTCACATTCACAGGCAGCAAGCACGTCTATGTGAACTGGACAAAAGATGGCAGGCCAATCTGGGCTTCATACAAGTACAATGTCAAGACTACAGACAACTCCTGTGTCTTGGAGATTCTCAACAGTGACATAGAAGAGGCTGCTGGCAGATATTCCTGTGAAATATCCAATGCTAGCAGCTCTGCTGTCTGTCACGCTCATGTCAGACTGGGTAACTGCCCCCTAACATTCTCACTCACTGATTTGCTAACAGTTCAGGCTACATGACATGACTAACACGATGTTGCTTCTCTCAGAACCTGTGCGCTTTGTGAAAAAGCTCGAAGACACAACATACCAATTGGGCAAACCACTGAGTCTGGCGTGCACATTCGCTGGCAGTCAGCGAGTTCATGTGAACTGGATGAAGGATGGCAAGCCAATCTGGGCTTCGTACAAATACAACGTCAAGACCACTGATTCCTCAAGTGTTTTGGAAGTCCTCAACAGTGACAGAGAAGAAGCAGCTGGACTCTATTCTTGTCAAGTTGCTAATGCAGAGGGTTCTGCCATCTGTGATGCTTATGTCCTTTGTAAAACCTCTAAGAAAGGTACAACCTCTACTTGCGTATCTCATTTGCTAGCACTGATAATCAACAGTTTGCTAATGCATAACCATAGAAAGCAGGAGTTTCATCCTACTCCGACTAGCTTCCGTTCCACTAGTTCCACTAGTTCCACTAGTTCCACTAGGGTGACCTTCTTCTGGAAAGGAGTTACTGAGCATTTTTTATTTATATTCTAAAGGACTGGATATAGTCCGAAATGGAAGATTAAACCATTTATGGCATGCTGCTTTAATTGTAGCCATGCTTCAAGACACACAAATAGTAGAGACTAGGGCTGTACCCAACTCAAACTTTTGTGAGCTGAAGATCTTTGATTGTGGTTCGGTGGGATTTTTAGCCTGACAGCAACATAACGCAGAAGATAAAGTTATGTTGGAGCCTGACTGGGCAAGGCCTCCCCTCCTTCAGGCAGCTGCAGAGCTGATGTTTTTGAACTACTATGTGTCTACATACATGCCCATCTGGGAGTATAATTCAGGTTTCATTGACTTGACACAGTGGAATAATTTTGCCACGGAGTGCAGTGTGAAAGTGAGGAGCGCTAGCACCAAGTCTCAAGAATTCAAGAATCTTGAATAGAATCTGTTCAAGAACCCGAGCTAATGTGGTGGAAAAGGGCCCTGACTGACCAAAAAACAAAACAAAAAAATCGACCACTTGACTGAGGGGGTCTCCAGCTGATGATTCAAACCTTCAACTTAAAGGGGACAGCCCTAGAAGAAACCCACTATGAGTAAACTGAGGCTAGTCCCAGGAGTAGGGTGGAGCTCTGCCTCTATATACGCTATACTCTATATTCTACTCTACATAATTAAATTAAAGCTAAATGAATTTCATCAGTCAATTATGATTGAGAATTCATGTTTGCTTCTGCTTGCTCACATCACCTTTGCCTCTAACAACAACCACTGCTCCTCACAGAACCTGCTCGCTTCATCAGAAAGCTGGAAAACACCACGTTCAGAGTCGGCCAACCGCTGACACTTAGAGTCGCGTTCACTGGTAGCCAAAGAGTGAATGTGAACTGGAAGAAAGATGGGAAGCTGATCTGGGCCTCTTATCAGTACAATGTCAAGACTACAGACTGTGGCTGCACTCTGGAAGTCCTCAACAGTGACCGGGAAGAAGCTCGTGGACGATACACTTGCGAAATTTCCAATGCTGAAGGCTCTGATATCTGCCATGCTTATGTCAAACTAGGTAAAACTAACCAACAACACAATGCTTGTAGAACTCAGCATTTATTCTATGCATGAAGTAAATAATCTGTAAGGGTATCAGTGCCACTCACATAGCCTAGCCAATGCCTAACCTTTCTTACCGTCACGTACAGGTTAAGCTCCGTCCAATCACATAGCCTCTCTTTCTAGCCATGTGAACACCCATGGATTCCTTCGGATACTTCGCAGTCACATAGTCTTTCGTCCTCAGCATGTAAAGATCAGTGGTTTTTATGACTGATTTCAAAATTGCTTCTCTCAGAACCCGTACGGTTTGTCAAGAAACTGGAGGACGTCAGCCACGAGCTGTGTAAACCCTTGAGGCTGGAATGCACTTACACTGGCAGCCAGAGGGTGTACGTGACATGGAAGAAGGACGACAAGCTGATCTGGGCATCGTACCAGTACAATGTCAAAACCACCAACTCCTCGTGCATTCTGGAGGTCCTCAACAATGACAGAGCCGCTGCAGCAGGAAAATACACTTGCGAAATTTCCAATGCTGAAGGAACCGACATCTGTCATGCTCATGTTAAAATAGGTAACACAGTAACCAACATATCTCCTCCCATTTCAACTCACTCCCCACATGTGGTCCCAGTTACTAATGCAGTGTACTATAACTAATAACTCCAGTGTAGTTATCGTTTCTATGGTCCTGTGCTTGTTGGTAACAAGAAGTCATTTCATAACATCTACAGAGTCCTGGGTTACATTGTCATTGTGTTTAGTGCTGGCTGGTCCTAGGTTTGTTGAGTTTCAAAAGAAGAAGGTTTTATGATGTTTTATGGGTCCTTAAGAGCATGTTATCCATGTTTTTATGGTTGGGTCAGATAAATATTTGCTAGCTTGAAAATTCAAGAACAGGTAGAAGTATTTGTTAATACGATATTCTGTCTTGTCGTTCTGTCATGTTCGCGTTTGTGTTGCCGATGTTTTTATGTCGTATTTTACGTCGTCACTCTCTGTTTCCCCTAATGCAATGGTAAAGGCCCGGTGGCCTGGTGAATGATTTTACATTTCGAAACATTTCCTTCTGTCACAACATGGCCTGATTTCCTTCGCTTTCTCCTCCACTAACAGAGCGTAAAGTCCCTCCAAACTTCACCAAGAAGCCCTCTGAGTCCATGGTAGATTCTGTGGGTCAGACAGTGAAGATGGAAGGTCGGGTGTCTGGTTCCCAACCATTGACCATCACCTGGTACAAGGACAACAGTGAAATCTACAGCTCTGACAAACATGATGTCAGCTTCAAAAACAACATGGCCGTGCTTTGCGTCAGAGACTCATCCGGTTCTGACAGCGGTGTGTACACCTGCACAGCCACCAACGAAGCTGGGAAAGCTTCATGTCGGGTTTCTCTCAACATCACAGGTACAAGTGTGTTGGTATATCCTTATTAATGGACATTTTCGATCATTTATCTAAAACTGATGATGATGAACATGATTGGGCTTTATATTTTGTCATGAAATCATCTTTATTTAAAATCTGTTCCCCTGAAAACCTGAGATCCTCATTATCTAGTCTATCTTGGTGAAGTTGTTCCGCCTTAAATAGTTTGTGTCTCTGCAAAATTTTAATTAAAGACATGAGGAACAAGTTATGCAAATGGCTGCCTTTAACATGTTTCTATTATGTTAGTGCCCAGTCACACCAGAAATAGACCTTTTACACCAATTATCCGGTTTGTACACCTAATTTTTACCTGTCTTGAGCATTTACACCCAAAATAAATTGGTTTGGAACCCAGAAAAATGTTTCTTAGCTGGAATCAAAAGATAACAGGTTTTCCTTGGGAACCGAAGGCACAGGGTGTTGTGCACTGTGCAACATCATCTGTTGATGATAATCTTTGTTTACAATGGTTCTTCACAATGAGACTGGGCTGCTAGAAAGCACCAAAGTTCCATCAATGTTGAATGTTGAAAGTCGCACAATAAACTTCAGCTACACATCCTCATGAAATGGGTGGTGCTAAAAGCTTTGTGAAGCAGTGACTACATATTGGACCAGTTAGTGAGTGTCTTTGCCTGGAAAGTTAAATAATAACCTACTAGCTAGCTGTTAATATGCTGCTAACAGCCTGCCAGGATAGCTTGCCAAGCTAACTGTCGATTTAGGAAGTTACATAGTTTGATCACTACTTGAAAAATTAGGTAAAACATTTAATTCATGAGACATTTGATGAGGCTAAAAGGTCACCACCCAGACTTCACCATTTTAAATTAAAAAACGCCATCTCAGATTCAGGTAAGACAATAATGGGGTCTTGCAGGATCCAATAAAAAGACCTCTCAGTCTGGTTTTGTTAAATGTCAACCAAGAAAGCAGAAACTACAAGGGGATGGACCCAAATGCACACCATGAGGCAGAGCTGATGCAGTTCAAATAATTTCATGTACAAAACCATAACACAAAAGGCTTACGGATGGCCAGGCAGGCACAGATCATGAACAACAAAATAGTCCAGTGAAAGCTGA
>JAJHUR010093992.1:0-15391 GCA_027495735.1 Lutjanus campechanus | reverse complement strand
CCACGCCCCCAGTTTGGAGAGGCAGCAGGAGTTCTGGTGTAGGAAGCTAAGCAATGTCCTGCTGTGGACAGGGACAGCAGCAACATGAATTTTAGACACCTAAAACAATCTATGTCCGTTGAAGAGTATGCTGTATGTACAGCAGATTCACTGCTTGCTGTCAGACAGACTTTTCTGATGGGAACCTGAAGCCTTTATATCAGTCTGTGCTCTCTTCAAAACCACCAGATTCCTTCAACAAAAACTGTAACGTTTAGGGATGTAACAATCCATAACATACGGTATGATAATACTACACTAAAAATTCCACAACATGATATTTATTGGGATATTTAAAAACTAAGACACTGAGCAGCATTTTTTGTTTTAAAGTGCTTCTGCTTTCCTTCTTTAATAAAATCAAAGTAGCAGCAATGACCTAAGTCTGTGTAAAAAGTTGGCATGATTTGTCTTTGGTAATGAATGTTTGAATTATGTATGTACAATTGCAAAACAAAAACAATGTAGCAGCCAGTAGCAGTTCTAGTACAAAATAAAATTACAATTAACAGTATCAAGTCTTTCTTTTTTATTGCAATATCACAGTATTCAACATATCGTTACATCCCTAATAATTTTACCTGACAGAACACAGGAGTTTCTGGTCTACTGCTGCCTGGATCTGTTAGTTAGTTTGTATTACTGTGTGACTTTGGTGTTTAAAGGGTTAGTTTGGATTCACCAAAGTCACACGAGGTAAAATGAGGAGTCTGGTGTCTTGGAACAGTGATATTTGGCTTATATAACAGCGTTTTCCTGTTGGAAAGGGTGTCTGACAGCAAGGTAAAGTGCTGAAAGTATTGTAAATATAGTGTACTCTTAAACTGAAACTGATTTTTTTAGGTGGCTAAAATCCATGTTGCTGCTGTTCCTGTCCACAGCAGGACTTTGCTTCTGGCTTCTGTCCCGGTGGTCTCTAATTCTCCAGACTGGAGGTGTGTTCAATGCCGTCTACACTGACTATTGACAGGTACATCATGCAACCACACTTCAAATACCTGAACCATCCCTGTAACGTATTATTTGAGTGGTGGTGCTGAGTGCTTACTGAGGGGATCAGTGTCTATGCTGGTGCGGCTCTGCTGGGACGAGGCCGAGTCACTGGGCCTGGCAGGGCTGTTCTTGACCCGACTCTCCCCAGCACTGAAGAGAACAGAAGAAAAGAAAATAACATCATTTTTACATTAACAAAAAAGATGTCAGCCCTCTCTGCATATTTAACACATGATTTTTGAGTTGTTCTTGTTTTTTTTAATAAAACCACTGGAGCCTTGACTTTTGTGTGAAAAAAACTTTGTTTTCATTTAAAAAATTACAAAACCACTAACGATACCAGTCCCTCGGAGTGATACCAATGGAGAACTTTATTTGTTATCTTGTTTTGAAGGTTCTTCTTTATGAAGAACACTTGCTGTGACTTTTCAAATTTCAATTTAAATGTCAGATTTCATCTTGAATCCAGCGTACCTGGTGACTTGTTGCGTCTCATCCCCGCCTGTGTTTGATGCCTTGGACAGATCTTCCAGTGCTGTTTTATACTTCTTGCAGCTGGAAGGAAATACATGACAAAATAACATCATGTTTTATGCATTAAGGACATTTGTGAAGCTACACTCTGAGGCCATTTCACTCTTTTTTTTTAACTGAAGTGCTGAGCTGAGACAGAAAGAAGAGGCAGCGGTCACCTGAGAGCGAAGGCTATGATGGAGCTCGGCTCTCTTTCACACACTGCGATGGGCACCCGCTCATGTTCATCCATCAGGTAGTGCTTGTCCGGGTCACTGTTGACACAGATCACATGACAGCCCGACACAAACCATTAAAGCTTGTAAGAACTGTGTGTACAGTCCATACCTATATCTTTTCATTACTTCTTTAGGTCATTTTTAATTATCTTGATTTTTTAGAAAGTATGTTAATCAAAAATTTGCTTCCGTGTGTTCAATCCGTCTCTAATCATCTCACTGCGCAAAAAACTGGATTATCACAACAATCAAAATTTGAAACCATAGTACTAATCATCTGGAATTTTATCACACATGATCATGAAACCAGCAGCACTTAAAGAGAAACTACAGCTGGCCTTGTCCAGAGTGAGTGTATGACTTACAATGGGAAGGGGATGGCGTTGTAGCTGTTGCCAGGCAGAAAGTTGGCGAGGATGGCTTTCATGGTGGATTTCTCCTTCACCTGGCTGTCAGAGGAGCCCAACAAGTGTCCATCAAATACATCTGAGAATTTACACAGCAGGCATCAGATTAGGGAGATACTGTATAAGGGACAAAAGACAGACAGACTAAATGTGCGCAAGTGTTTGTGTGTACCTTCTGGGATGCTGACAGAGTCCTGCTCGGTGAAGGAGGGGCCGGGTGTGACTGGTTCTGCTCCAGGTTCTGGTGACGGCAGCATGGAGGAGGAGCCTGAGGGCAGTGTGCTGAGGTGACGGTCCTCTGTTGGTGAAAACACGTCAACAGTCAGGATCACAATTAGCTTCACTCAGTAACAGTAAAGCAGGATGGGGCGGGGTCTGCACAGCCAACTCACCTTTCTCACCGTTCTGTACCACAGGTGAGGGGTTACGGGGAGAGGAGTCCAGGGCACTCTGTGAAATAAATAAATGAATAAAAGAAAAGAAGGGCAAGTTATTCATATTAAATTAGAACGGACTGATCTCTGTGGGGAAACTGAGATAAAAAGTCAAAATTATGAGATAAAAATTCCTAATTTCATCTTCTTTATCTCATAATTATGACTAACCACAGTGACATTTTTTGTTTTAATGGTGGAGATGTGCTTCTACAAGAAACAGGTCT
The DNA here is from genome assembly GCA_027495735.1 of Lutjanus campechanus. NCBI lineage: Eukaryota > Metazoa > Chordata > Actinopteri > Lutjaniformes > Lutjanidae > Lutjanus > Lutjanus campechanus. The sequence continues at coordinate 12,539 of JAJHUR010093992.1, read as the reverse complement.
GTTACAAAAGTTGGTAAAACATAAATATGAGCTGTTGGGTTACATTAAATGGATAGTTTGGTTTGTTTGTGTTAATTTGTGATTTTGGTGCTTTAACATGTCTGTCGAATCCAAACTATACACAAACTAAATGATAGAGGCAGTGGTTGACCTGCAGCTCTTGTGTTCTGTGAGGTAAAATGTTTTTGCTAAAGGAGTCTGGTGGCTTTGGGAGAGTGAAATAATGACTTCAGTTTCCTGTCAGAAGAGGCTGTTTGAAGGAAAGGTGAAAACTTTCTAAATACAAGATAAACTGATACAGACATGGATTTTTCTGGACAGCTGAAATACGTTTTGCAGATGACCCTGTCCACAGCAGTACAGTGCTTAGTTTCCACACTAGTGCTCCTCCAAACAGGGGGCGCGTTGATACACTGACTAATGGATAAGTACCTCACACAACCCAACTTAAAAAATGAAAATGAACTATCCCTTTAAGTGCTTGTAAACACAATGAATGATATTACCAACCTTGCTGTCATCTGTGTTGGTCTGTCTGTGCCTGCCGGGGCTCGGAGGGACAGACAGACGCTTCTTGCCTTTTTCCTGCTGGAACAAGTCCTGCAGCCTGGGAAGGAAAACACAACACACTAAGTACCACAGAGAAGCTTAAGAGTCATGTTGCCCCTCTCAGTATATTAAAAAAAAAGATTAAGGGGATACTAAATCCAAAAATGAAAATTCAGTCATTATCTGAAGGTCAGGTTTAGTTTTTCAGTCCACAAAATATTGTTGGAGTTTCACAGGAAAACAGCGCTGCAGAATCTCCCAAACAATGGAAGTGAATGGTGACCAGTTTTCAAACCACAAAAAACAAATGAAAAGAAAACCAAACAAAAAAACCCTAAAATGCTTCTATACTGCTCACCTGGCGTAATCCAAGTCTCCTAAAGCACAAGCGCGTGCACACTGTAATACCACACAAACCCAGTTCAACAGTGAACATTTAGAATGAAAACATGATGTAAGTAACGTATTTTCAACAACTTGGCATGTCGGGGCTTTAGGAGACTTGGATTACACCAGACGAGCAGTATGGAGGCATTTTGTGTTTTATTTTGAAAACTGGTCCCCATTCAGTTCCATTGTTTGGGAGATTCTGCAACACCTTCTTCCAGTGAAACTGGAAAGAGTGTTTTGTGGACTAAAAATACTAAACCCAACCTTCAATCAGCATGACGGTGAGTAGATAAGACTAAATTTTCATTTTTGAGTGAAAACTCCCTTTAAGTCAGAAACAATCAGATGTAGGATGACACAGCAGCACTTTTACAGCCTTAAAAAGAAAAAGAAGGCAGTGGTTCCTACAGTCAAACAGTGCAATAATGAGTTCATAAACACCCGGCAACTTGAAGGTTTTTGTGAAAGGACTTTTTCAGGTCAGGCTTGTTTTTCTTGTAAACGATCAGTTTCACTTTTATTTCATGGCACTGAATCCTTTTTTTCCTCCAGTGAAATACATTTTTAAGAAGTCTGTGATTCAGACCTGCCATTCCAGTACTGTAGCATCTCACACAGACTCTGTTTCTTCATCACCAGCGACTCCAGCACCGTCTGTAGCTGCTGAGGAGAATCCAGACCACAGGCCTGTAGTCGCATCTGAAGCTTCTCGATCCAGCTGCGCAGCTCTGCTTCTTCCATCTAAACACACAAACCTCACTGTGAGCCTATAACTACCACTGTACACAGAGAGAAGAAGACAGACTAACACAAAGGGAAAACCTACGTCTTTTTGAGCAAAGAGGTCCTCCATCTTCTCCTCTCGAGACTTACTGAAGGTGTCAGTCTTGAGGGAGGTGAGGCGGTCATCTATGGCCAAGTACACCTGAGTCACCCTGAGGGAAGAGCAGAGGGAAACTGAGGTCAGGTGATGTCGTCAAACTACATTCTTATCTGGTGTCTTTGCATGTGTCTGATATGTATAAATGGACTGAGGAGCCCTATCAATAGTAATCCTTTACTTCAGAGAGAAGTCCTTCAGATCCTGCTGCAAATTGGTCTTAGAGGGACCCAGGTTCCTGATGAAGATCTTGGGACGAGGAAGACAAATCTCTAACAGCCTAACGGACGTGTAGCTGAGAAAAAGAAAGACAGGAAAACTCTGTGTCATGACTAATTCAAGGATTCCATTCATAGAGCAGGCACTTTTGGCTGTAAGCATCCTCAAAATCTCACACAAAATTCAAACATTCAGTGAACAAACGGGTGGATGATGTACACATTCACATGTTGAATAAATCTCAACAAATAGGTCATGACACACACCAGCACACGTGGGTGTTTATTCTTTCATTCTCAATATGTCCTGTGTTTAATTCAGTTGTAACTAGAAGAGGTCACTCAGCAGAGTGCAGATCTCCGCCTGACATGGTGAAGTACCTACTGCAGTGCCACCACAAATGCAAGATGCAACCAGTAGAAATTTGCAAAGTTCCAGTAACATTAACATTAACCTCCACATACGTTGTCCCGAGCTGAAACAGGATTTCAAACTGAAGCAGTTGTTGATCACTGTCAGCTGTCAATGGTCATATAAAACAGAGCAGTGAAAAAATAGAATTACTGCCTCACAGTTGTTTACCTCCACCAACCAGTCAAGTTACAGTTTACATTCATGTCTGCCCAGACTCATGTCATTTCTGTAGTGAAGACTGTTAATGACTGAAGAATTTTAATAAGGAACCTAACACTATACTGACCTGTAACTTTGAAGCAATTTAATAAAAATTTAGTTTTTGACAAAATGGAAGTTTTCATTGTACATGTGTGATTCCAGTGAATTATTTCCAGGTAGAAACATGCTGTCTTCACTTAGAGACTATTTTTACAGAGGAGGACAGAGGACTGACGGAGAGCTGAACATTATGATGTCACAGTGAAGTTGACCTCTGACCTTAGGAATATAAAACATCATCATCATCAATTTATAAATTAGATATTTGCGTGTATTTTGTCAAAATTGTGCACAAAATCTTGAGGAATGTCCAAAAATGTAATCAGTCCTGTGATATTCAAGGATGCAGGTCCAGTCAAGATGCACACACACACTCACGCACACATGGAAGTGATTACATGACCCCCCCGACCCCTGGTGGGGATAATGGAGGACAGAGGACACACTGACAGCCAACCAACCTGAAGGAGGCCACCATCTGGTTGTATGAGAAGTACTGGTGGTAGTCTTTGTGGATAGAGTGTCCACAGGGCTCTGCATTAGCCCTCCTTGTGTACTGATGGCCATAGAAGCGAAGCTCCAGGTATTTGGCAAAAGACATGGACCACGAGTCGTTGGACAGAGGCACCACGGGCGTCACCTTAAAAAAGGGGCAGATGTTGATGGAGGTCTGGCCTCATACTCAAGATCAATTACCATTTCCTCTCACTTTCATTCATTCATTCAGTTACAAGTTAGAATTAATATTCTTATTTTTCTACTATGCTGAAGTAAGAATGAAGGGGCTATCACCCCTGCAGTTCAGTTCACTCAGTCCAGATTATTATTGATGTATTATTACAGTTCTAGTCTGGTTTGTGTTCACACTGACTTTTTACACATGAGGGGTTTGTTTGCTTACTGTCATCCTGCTACATCATTCTTTAGAGCTCAAGAGGAGATAACTGATTATGAACACCAATAGTTTGCCTCCAACTCGACCTCAAGTGATGAATAATGACAGGTAGAGACAAAAAAGAGACGTTGTGTGCAGTAGAATCAGGGGGAGATTACTATAAGACTACTACACTACACACTTTTTAATGACTTATTGAACTGAAGGAAGCACTGAATTTAAATACATGGAGCACGATACAAGTACAGCAGACCACAGCTTTAGCTGCTTTTGACAATTGGATTGATCAGGGATCAATCAGTACATATAAGGTATACTGGGCAGTGGTAGGCTTAATCAGCATTGTGTGAACTTGTTTGTCAGGTTAGGTGCACAATGGCCACTTCACACTACTTGCATGTACCTGTGCGTGATGTCTACCTTGCTGAGCTGCTACGCTTCGCATGCCTGCGGTGTCCACACAGGTTGCGTTTCTGTAGCAAGCTGCGGAAAGGCCTGTCTTTCTACACTGAGTCTGCATAATAGTTTTGGTGAGAAGAGCTGTAATCACAATGCAATCAGTAGTTTCCCCCCTCATTTGAGAGCAAGGGAGGGAGAAAGACAGAAGAAAGAAAAATAACAAATACTGCCCTTCACCTGATTGTTTTCATGACCGTGACAATATTCTTCAGATACAGACATTGAAACTGTAGTGAAAGGTGTCATGTTGCTGATATAATGTTGATGTGACCATCAACAGATTATGGTTTTCACTGTGTATTTTTGCAGAGAACCGCATGTGTCACACAGAAAAAATAGGTGAGACTGAATCTCTAGATGAAGCGTGGTGGCCCGTGACACACCCATGACTAGCGCTGCTCACATGGGCTGTGTGGCTGCTCTAAGCTGTTAATATATTTATATATGTATATATCAAAGTTCTTTATATTCTTTTGTCAAATCCCACTCATGTTTTCAACCTGTTAAGTTATGACATGTGCTTATGTAGGCTTGAACAACTGAACAACTGAATGTATAATATCATAACATCCACCAATCAATCAATCAATTAGTTAACTAGCTAGCAGCAGAATGGTACGTTCTTCATGTTAGTTATAACATGCACACATTTCAACGTTCAAAACAAACGTTACGTCCCGCCTGCTTGTCCCGTTTCACCCAGAAATATGTCATGATACAGAAGCTAGATACTCTCAAAATGCTGTTTCATCTGGACTTTATGCAATCTTGGCCTATTTTTAAAAAGTGTTGTTTAGATATCCAGCAAGGTTTATTCTCAGGATAAAGTATTTGGTAGCTGTAATGTGTGCATTTTAATATTAAACACTGTGTTAATAATTACTGACCTGTTTGCAGATGCGGCACCAGGAATAGTTGAGAATTGTGTGCTGATAGCCAGGCACAGGGGAGTCCAGCTCCTTTAATACAATCTGCACACAGCCGCTGCCATGCACGAACCGACGGATGTGGTGCACCATGGGAGTCTCACAGAACATGTTGGGACACTGGTAAGATTGCCTGGAGAAAACATATTCCAAACACACAGGTTTTAAAGCTAACTGAGAAGCCTCCTAACTGCTTAACTAAAAACTAGCCCTTTTTTAGCTGTAAAAACAATATATTTACATATTTCACTGATCTAAACAATCAAAATGTTCAAATCTGGTTTCATGTTCACATTTTCTCTACACATTTACAAATCTTACCTTAAATTCTCATCTACCTATAAACATTATAATGGCGAAAATCTCAGTTACCTAGCTTCAATTCAGTCACAAAGCTTCTGTCTGAGAATGAATCTCTCATTAAGGATTGTGGTTTTAAAAAAAATACATTTTAAATGCATTATTATTTTGTCTTACCTGAAACAATATCGCTCCAAGAATACACCAAGAGAGAGGTCATTCTTGCCATAGAACTCCATTGTGACGATCCTGTTGACAACAACCGCAGTGACTACAGATTCATCAGAAACAAGATTATAAGACTTTATTATTGATCCGCTCCACATGAGCAGTTTACCATGGGCTGACGCAGGGGTTGGGAGCATTGCTGGACTCAGCTGATGAACTGCTGAAGAGCACACACAGTCTCTGATGGTTGATGGGGTTCAGACAGTCCAGCTGAGGATAACAACAACAAACACAAACAGGTTCAAATTAAATTAAAGTAGAGCCATAAATGCAAGCACCTCACTACTCACAGCTTTCCTCACAAGTGACAGATCAGGGATACGAGATGCTCTGGCACTACAGTTCATTTCTTGGTTATTTTTTTCAAATTATTATAAAATATATTAAATTAACAATATACTATAAAACAAAAAAAAAAAGGGAAGCTGGAACCAGGGAATTGATTTTTGGTTGCAAGTGATACACATTCATATCAATGGTTTCTTCCACCCCTCCCACCTCCCCTCTTTCTTCCCCTTCTCCTCTTTCCCTCTCAAACCCGACCAGTGCCATCAGATCACCGCCTACCATGAGTCATGGATCTGTCTGAGGTTTCTGCCTGTTAAAAGGAAGTTTTTCCTCACCGCTGTCGCCAAAGTGCTTGCTCATGGGGGAATTGTTTCAATTGTTGGATGTAAATATAATTACTGAGTGTGGTCTAGACCTACTCTATATGTAAAGTGTCTTGAGACAACTTTGTTGTGAATTGGCGCTATACAAATAAAATTTGACTTGACTTGACTTGACATTAGTCCACTGATCTACAGGTGGTGGTAATGAAACAAGAGACGCAGGATTGTGCCTGTAACGACAGAGGAGGAAGGAGACTACCCACAGGTAATGCTGCTTTCCACTGATGTCAGAAGTCAGAGCTGAGAATGACATCACACCCTAGTTTGTCCACATTCCAGTGCAAGTCAGAAAACAACGTCCCCATGAATTTTTTTTTTTAACATATTTTGCACTTAGTAATGTGTCCATGATGGAATTTGGACAATACTGTGTGTACTGATTTAATGAGACACAAAAGTGCTATTAGAGAATATATTACTACAGCTTTCACTACTGTTGATACATGGAACAGCCATCTCAGATTTTGAGGTCAAGGTTGGTGAGGATCCTACAATTTTCCAAGTCGGAAATCTAACTTTAGGAGGTGTTTCAGTTGAAACTTCCAACTGGTTCTGACTTCCCAGTTCAACTAAAATGTACAACAAACATGAACGTAAACAATACAGGTTTCAAATGTTCAGAATAATCATCTTTTCAGTGTTTTATGCAGAATGACATGCATTCAACACGTTTGTTTGACTCCTAGGATACACACAGTGGAGCTTTGGTGAGAAACACTGAATGTAAACTTTGTGCACAAGAAAACACCTTTAATGAACCATTGTCTCAACACTGCTCACCTTAGGGGCCCAGCTCATATCATTCTGTTTGCTTGGCTTCTCCTCTTCACTGTCAGCCTTCACTGGTGGCTTGACTGTGGCGTCCCCGGCCCTACTCTGGCCACTGACAGGAGCTGCAGCACCGGCAGTGCTGAAGGGGTCGGTGGTGGTTTCCCTCTGCCGGATACGACCTCCCTTTGCTCTGTAGTCTGCCAGCATTTTGGCCAGATCCTGGCTGCTGCTCAGTTGCTCTACAATGCGCGTGCTGGTAAGGCCATGGGAGGGCAGGACATCAATAGGCTTCGGCTGTGGGCCGCCATTGATCTGTCCACTTGTCAGGGAGGAGGGGGCAGAGTCTTTAAGGAGCTGACGCTTTCTGCGCCCGTCCAGTTCCTTAAAATCCTTGTTGAGGAGAGGAGACAGGTAGACCTATAGGACAGGAAAACACAGGTGAGCACTGTACAAACACTGCCCATACAACATATAGATCAGTGGTTCCCAAACTTCTTCTGGCATGCCCCCCTTAAGAGGCCAAAAAAGTTCACAATCAATCATTAACAATAACTGGGGAAGCAACTGATCAAAAAAGGATTCAAGTTGAATTTTAGTTAAATAAAGGTTAACATGAAAGCATCAGCAAATTCTTGTTTATTTCCTCAACGTAAATTATATTCATTTAACTTTGTTAACTATACCCTATAATTATTTATTTACCAATTAATTGTTATATTTTCACCACTTTCAGACAGCTGTCAGACAGCATTTTCAACAAGAAACCACTGTTATATAAGCAAAATATCACTCTCTCAACAGCCACCAGCCACCAGGGAGCAGTAGATGAGAAACTCCAGTGTTCTGTGAGATAAAATTACTAAAATATATGTATACTTAAACTGCTATTGAGTTTTTTAGGTGTCTAAAATGTGTTTTGCAGCTGACCCTGTCCACAGCAGGACATTGCTTAGCCTCCTACACCGGTACTCCTGCTGCTTCTCCAACTGGGGCATGTTGACCACCATCTACTGTAGGCAATACCTCATAGTACCTCATACAACCACACTTCAAATAATTTAACTGTCCCCTTTAGCTAAAAACCAAAGGTTGGTTTTTTCAGCCTCTAAAATATCAAAATCTTCTCATTTTCAAATCTGACATCACCCTGGTCTCAGACAAACTGGGACAAACCCTTTTCACTGGTTTCTGATAATTTACCTAATAAACAATTCATTAATAAGTAGTTAATGATGAAGTTTCATCTCATAATCAAAAGAAGCAGATCTAAAAAAGCGAAACAAAAACTAAACTAAAAAAAAAACAAAACACAACAACAACAAAGCTAGGTACCTGTTCGGGGAAGTACTCCCTGCTGGGGCAGTGCATTCCAGCAGGCGTGAGAAGGAACGGTTTCTTAAATGTGATGAAGGGTGAAATGCACAGGATGATGTCCTTAAGCTCCTGCTTGAAGACAGCAGAGATGGACTTCAGATGGTCATCTGATGAAGCCACCTGCTCGGCCACAAACATCCCCGTATCATCTTGCAGAGGGTCTCGGAACAACCTGGGAGTAGGTGTCTCTGAACCGTCCCCATCCTCTATGCTGAGGGACTCCTCCCTCACTAGGCTCCCCTCATCCCCAGTCTCCCCGTCAGACGCCCTGACCAGAGTGTCTGAGCTCACCCCCTCCTCGTCCTCTTCCATGAGGAATGGAGGAGGGAGATGCAGAGATGGTGCAGGTGCAATGTTGAATGGCGAGGAGGTCATTGACTCTTGGTTACCAGCCTCCTCAATAGAGGAAGGCGATTTGGGGTTCTGTTTATCTTGGAGAATGTCTGTATCTCCATTTTTGGATGCAGAGTCAGAGGAAAGCCCTTCCTCCCCAGGCTGTCCACCCAGTGCAGAGTCTTCAGCCCCTGCAGGTTTCTCCTGACTCTCTCCATTTGCTTCCTTCCCTCTCTTCTCTCCATCTGCCTCCTCCTCTGCAGAGGTGCCCTCCAGCAAGCAGGGGAACGACGTGCTTTGGGCCAAGCTGGGCGGCATGGCAAACTCATCCATGAGAAAAGAGATCTCTAGCTGCGAGTGGTAGGCCACACACACCATCAGCATTATGATCTCCTTCACCCGGGCCAGCTCGTACTCTGAAGCACCGCGCAGCTTGATGGAGCATCCGAGATGAGGAGGACAGCCCTCAAAGAACATCAGAGTCTTCACTTCATCTGGAAGGACAGAAAAAAGATCTGTATGTATTCAACAAGGTGAAGTCATCTCACATCTGTATTCAGTGATAGTACGAGTGCAGAGTGGAAGTGTGCTTCTTACTGCTGGCCAGGGTGAAAGGCTGCATGTAGAACTTGTGGCAAGTTCCCAGACGAGGTTTGGTGAGCAGCTGGTCCATGGACATGACCAGGTCCCCCTGGGTCATACGACTCACCCTGTCCAAGACTTGCTAAATTGACAAAGAAGAAAAATTAAAAGAACTTAACAGTGACAAAGACAACACAACATTTTTTTGTGTCAAGTTTTAGTTTATGCATTATACCCGGGGCTGCCGATACAAGTTTCAAGCTTACAAGCATACAAGCTTTTTCTTTTTGAGGGTGCTACAGCCTCTACAACACACTAATGTCAGCTGCGGATCAAGGTGTCCCTGCAGAGCTTATTATCCCATTAGGTGGAGCTATGACAGGCTGGTCTGGTGCCTTTTCTGGAAGTTAAAACCTTTGTTTTATACGTTGTAATTTTTTGGTTTTTTGGTGAATATGTGAACATGTGTGTCATGTGTATGCTGTTTTAGAACAATAAAAGCAAACCAAGACAAGGTAATGATGCAGTACGCATGATTCAGTGATATCTAAATGTTAACTCATACTATACTTACTGGTTTGACGTTGATGACTAGTGTGATGCCGTGTTCTAGCAGCATGTCCTGAGCAATACGAGACACTGTCTTCTCCACCAATACCAGGTTTGGTCTGACATCTACAATGCGCTGCACATAGTTCTTCAAAAACTCTCGTTCCTGCAGGAGAGACAAAGAAAAATCTTCTCTTCGTCTCAGAAAACTGGGGCAAATACAACTGCAAACCAAGGTACAATGGTTGTTTTCTCTACAGTCTATTGTTAACCGCTTTTAGTGTGACTTACTAACCTGTAGCACGATGGGGTCTATGCAGGTGAACTTGGTCTCCTCCCTGTACAGATATTCTATGGAGCACTTCAGCAGCAGAATTTTGGGGTTCTTGATGTATGGGTTCATCTGATTATAGGTCAGACAAGAATCAGGTTTCCAGTTAAATATCAACACACAAGCTGTGCTGTAGATATTTTAACTACTGTACCAATAAAGTTTTTTTACTTTTCAAACTGATGAAGATTTCAAAGAAATTTAGATACAAGGAGTCTCGGCTAAGTATTCATTTTTGAAACATCATGAATTAAAGTTCACATCAGACAGAAATCATCTTTAGAGAAATCATACTGTTGGATCTTTGCCATAAAGAAGAGCGCAAGCCTACCTTCTTGTGGGCGATGCTCTTGGTGCACACAAAGCCGTTTACCACCGTCGAGTCAAACTTTCGTCCTCCAGGAATCTGACGCACAAGTGGAGATTCAGTTATACTTAAGAAACCACCTGAAGCAGAAAGTCTAATACAGTCATTCCCAGAGACTGGCTGAGGACCCACAGGTGAGACTATGGAAGAAATTCTGCAAATTTAAGATTTAAAACGTGTATACTGTTTCACTGATTAGAGGCACGTGACAACAGTTGACTGATTTGATGAGATGGTGTCTGACCTTCTTGATGTGGACCAGCTGACGGATGTCCATGTCGTCGTCGCAGTTGCGGACGTCGGGCCGTACTGTCTGGACCACCTGTCGAACCACAGGGACGATGATATCCCGCCAGGACAGAGACAGAGACTCACTGTAGAGCAGCTGCTGCAGCAGCGCCATCATGTGGCTGTGGTTGGCCGAGCTGAACAGGGAGGCAGAGCGGGAGATGGTTACACAAGACAAAACACTTTTGCATAACTCATGCAGAAAGTTCACAACAATATTTCACAAGTTTTGTTTTGTAAATAGTAGTAGTAAAATGACAAATGGCAAAATGACTGTGGTCAGCTCAAATAATTGCTATCAGGCAATTCTGTAATGATTGTGCCAGGCCTACTCACAGCAGCCTCTCCATGGCCTTCTTCTCTCCATTCTCCTCTCTGAGCTGGTCCAAAGAGCTGTGATGCCAACCCAACGGAGTAAACAGCATCTCTTTAGCCTTCTCCTCCACACGACGGTTAAATAGAGACTCTGCAGGGACATGAAATCAGAAAGAGGGAACAGGTTTGCTTTGCTACACATTAGGAACTTCAGTAAGTTCCCTGAATAAGTCAGTAAGAAGTGCAGAGCTCCTACCCTTGATGAAGGCGTCGCTGATGACAATGTTCTGTCCTCCATCCTCAGACACAAGAAATTCAGCTAAAAGAGGAGAGAGACGACATGAGTCCTAGATACAGAGAGCAATCAGCTTGTCCATGTTTTCTGTTAGTTATGATAACTTTGGATTGCAGCACATTCAAAAAGTCAAAGTTGAACCAGGGAAATCATTTGCTTCTCTGTTTACTCTATGAGAGTCTGGGTAATAATTGTGCTGTTCACTTTCATTTTCTCTTCCAAATAAATCTGATTTGTATAGAGCCTACATGATTGATGGTCTGCTTGTGTTTGGTGCCTCATGGAACCTATTTTTTAAAGGGATAGTACAGATTATTTTAAGCAGGCTGATATGAGGGGCTTATTATAACAGATCAAGGCAGTGGCCAACCAGCAACTAATGCGTTCTGCAAGGTAAATTTACTGATTTTGCCAAGGAAGTCTGGTGGCTTTGGCTTATAAAATGGCGGTTTCCTGTCCGAATATGCTGTGAATGTGAAGTGAAAGTATTCGAAACATGATGCACACTTAAAATGTTATATTTTTTAGGTGGGCTAAAATCCATTTACTGTATCTTCTGACCCCGTCCATTGCTTAGCTTCCTACACTGGAAATCCTGCTGCTTCTCCAAGCTGGGGGCATGTCGACCGCCATCCACTGTAGGTGATACACTGCCTGTGAACAAGTACCTCATACAACCACTTGAAATAATCTTAACTATACCTTTTTATAACTTTCCCTCAGCAATTATTTCAGTAAATCAATGGTTAGAGATAAAGAAACCCAATTTTTGTAGCATGTAATTAAACAACATGTAGTTAAAGAATCTACTCTCTGTTGATCTGTGTAAAAAATGACATCAGTAACCAACACATAGAATCAATGAAACAACTGACTGGATAGAAAAAGTGTTCAGAGCTGGACTGACATATTTAAAGAGGACATGAAACAGTCAATCAAGTTGTGATGGTTTACTAAATGGACACCCCCTCTAATCAACCGTTATATAATAAACATGATAAATGTAAGCATTTAAGAGAAAAAAGAAGCTCTGTTTTAGATTTCAGAGCACGGGCACGCCATGTTGCCTGACCCCAGCTGGTGACGTCATTTGGTTGGTTCGCTCGGCTGCGCTCATACAGTACAGTACATATACAGTAAAA